>JAHHZJ010002295.1:1562-194205 GCA_021437245.1 Aegilops speltoides
ACAGGACAAGGCCATAAGGGTCTTTATGAAATCTTAACAACGTCATGGCATGCTCAATTATCTCTCTTTGGGCCTTTCCTGCGCAGCTTAGGTGGAAGGCGAAGAAGGCCCCCTTCCGGGGGGCACGGGCTGGAGATAAGCGGACTCGAACCGCTGACAAGCAAGCCCTACGGCCAATCCAGCAGCAATAACAGAAGCAGCAGAGGGATTTTTAGGATCGTTCAGGCTATATATATTTAGTCTATTTTGGCTTTTACTGTCTACTTTTCTCAGGGAGATGGTTAAGGACCTCAGAAGATAGAGGAGAGCGCCAGGCCCAGATTTCCGCCCGGGAAAAAGCAGAATATTTGATGGAAGAACAGGCGACCCCTTTGAGCAACCTGTTCTAATAGGGAAGTCCTATATCTTAAAATTCTTTATTATCTCCTTCGAGGGATTTTTAGGATCGCTTGCATTGTATTATTTGGTCTACGTACCGGAACTGATAACATTCGCTACAAAAGGATTCGTTTTTTTTCGTGTCACAGCTGATTACTCCTTTTTTCCTTTTTAAAGAGTGGCATTCTATGTCCAATATCACGATCGAAGAAAACCTATAGGCTGACGCCAAATATTCCATCCAAGAAAACCGTATTTTGACTCTTTCTCCAATCTTGGATTAGGGAAGAAGGAGATATTCGCGACTACTGGCGATTTCATTATGGGGCAGACCACTTAGCAGGTTTCCATACCAAGGCTCAATACAATCAAGTCCGTAGCGCGCAATGGCTCGTAATGCGGCATCTCTTCCACTACCAGCGCCCTTTACCATAACTTCTGATTGATTATGGATTCGAGCCATCGCACATGGTTTCATAAAATCTGTACGATTTTCCCGATCTAAATCGAGCCGAGCCTTTTTTTCATGCTTTTCCCGGCGGTCTGGAGAAAGCAGCAATCAATAGGACTTTCCTAATCCTCCCTTCCTTTCAGGAAGAACGTGACAGCAATAAATTTGGATCAGCCTTTCTACTCCCCTGCACCTAGGTTGAGCAGGTACCTACACAATACCTAACCACCTAACCCTATTTTTGCTAAAGATCAATTAGTGAGCGACTGGGTCGATACAACTAAAAAAAACTGCTTACTTATCCCATGATATGGGGCAAAATTTAGGAATCCGTGAGCTAACTCCAAAAACCCGTCCTCAGTTCGGATTGCAGGCTGCAACTCGCTAGTATTCAGAGTTTGCCTCGATTTGGTACCGCTCGCGCAGCCCGCACCGAAAGTGCTTCGGCAAGTAAAGGGGGTTCTAATATATATTGGTTGTGCTCGAAATGGTTGTGGCAGCCAATTTCATTTTTTTAACTAACTGAGGAAGAATTTGCAAATTAATCGATTTTTCTGTCTATCAATAACTGCATGCATTGCACGGTGAATGTGAAGAAGTAGGCCATTGTCGCGGCAATAATGAGAGGTATTTCTGTAAGTCCTCAAAATGGGATGACGGAAAAACTTTTTGTCCAAACACTAATTGGTCGAGACTTTCATCTCGCACGGCTCCTAAGTGATAAAAGAAAGAAGAACTCGTCTTCTCTCTTTTTTTGATTACCTTCCTCGAGCCCATTGATTTCTGTATTGATTTACAGATCAAGAGAGATCGTGGATATCAGACAGAACTCAGAAAGAACTATCAAGATGGAAGTTATCCTTGGGCAATGAGTTTCGACGTATTGGGTGTATCCGTTTTTATCGAAGCTTTGAGAATTAGTAACTGCATCCAATCTCCGAAAAGTCCCGATTGTTTCGATTTTTGAAATGGGCTTCTACTAAAAAGGGATCTATAACTTCGATTCAAGCAGTTTATGTACCTGCAGACGATTTGACCGACCCTGCCCCTGCCACAACATTTGCACATTTGGATTTATTGGTATTTTCATTCGATCATTATAGACTTTATTATTTGTTAATAATTTGAGGATTAATATTTCACTAAGGGGAACATAGAGTCAGAGTAAATAAAATTGAGCTTTTACTGTCTACTTTTCTCAGGGAGATGGTTAAGGACCTCAGAAGATAGAGGAGAGCGCCAGGGGAAAATACGAATTAATGGTAATGGTCTTAGGGCGATTTAGTTCGGGGAAAGGGGAAGGGGAAGAAAATTTTGACGAACACCGGGGTGCGTCTATGTGTTGGTCATCAACACTCGCAGTTTTGGCTGATTCTGGCCGTTTCATGGACTATTGCTCACCGATTTGGGTCCTGGCGATTTCCATGATTGGCGAACCCCGGGTGCGTTTATGTATCGTTCATCAATAGTCCTAGGTTTTTGTCATTTCGGGCTCTTTCATGGACTATTACTCACCGCTTTGGGGTCCCAAAGCGATTTCCATGGTTGTCGAACCCCAAGTTGTGCTTACGTGTTGGTCGTCAAGAATCATGATGCTTGGCGATTTTGGCCCGTTCTTGGACTATTACTCAGTTTTGGGTTCCGAAGTGATTTCCACGATTAGCGAACCCTGAAGTGCGTTTACGTGTCGGTCATCAGCACTCACAATTTTGGTCGATTCTGGTCCGTTTCGTGCACTATTACTCACCGTTTTGGGGTCCCAGAGCGATTTCCATGAATGGCGATCCCCAGGTTGCGTTTACGTGTCCGTCGTCAACACTCAAAGTTTTGGCCTATTCTGACCCGTTTCGTGGACTATTACTCAATGTTTCGGTGTCCTGGAGCGATTTCCATAGTTGTTGAACCCCAAGGTGCGCTTACGTGTCGGTCATCAACACTCGCAGTTTTGGCCGATTATGGCCCGTTTCATGGACTATTACTCGCTGTTTTTGGGTCCCAAAGCGATTTCCACGATTGACGAATCCCGGGGTGCTTACGTGTTGGTCATCAACACTCACAGTTCTAGCCGAATCTGTCCCGTTTCATGGACTATTAGTCACTGTTTAGTTGCCCCGGAGTGATTTCCACGATTAACAAACTTAACCCCGGGGTGCATTTACGGGTTGGTCATCAACACTCACAACTTTGGTCGATTCTGCCCCGTTTCCTGGACTATTACTCACTGCTTTGAGGTCTCAGATTAATTTCCATGATTAACGAACCCCAGGCTGCGTTTTAGTGTCAGTGATCAACACTCGCGGTATTTAACGATTCTGACCCGTTTCGGGGGCTATTACTCACTATTTTGGGGTCCCAAAGCGATTCCCATGGTAGTTGAACCCCAAGGTGCTCTTATGTGTCGGTCATCAACAGTCGCGGTTTTGGCTGATTTGGGCCCGTTTCGTGGACTATTACTCACTATTTTGGGGTCCCGTAGTGATTTCTACGATTGACGAACACCGGGGTGCGTTTACGTGCCGGCCATCAACACTCACAATTTTGGCCGATTCTGTTCCGTTTAATGCACTATTACTCACCATTTTTGGATCCGAGAGCGATTTCCACGATTCAGGATCCCCGAGGTTCGTTTACGTGTCCGTCATCAATACTCAAAGTTTTGGCCAATTTTGACCCGTTTAGTGGACTATTACTCACCGTTTTGGGGTCCCGAAGTGATTTCCATAGTTGTTAACCACAAGGTGCGCTTACGTGTCGGTCATCAACACTCGCAGTTTTCGCCGATTCTGGGCTCTTTCATGGACTATTACTCACTGTTTTGGGGTCCCAAATGATTTCCATGATTGTCGAACACCAAGATGTGCTTACTTGTTGGTCGTCAAGACTCGCAGTCTGGGCTGATTCTTGCCCGTTTCATGGGCTATTACTCAATGTTTTGTGGTCCCGGAGTGATTTCCACGATTAACGAACTTAACCCCGGGGTGCGTTTATGTGCCGGTCATCAACACTCACAGTTTTTGTCGATTCTGCCCCGTTTCATGGCCTATTACTCACTGTTTTGAGGTCCCGGAGTGATTTGCACGATTAAGGAACCCTAGGGTGCGTTTAAGTGTCGGTCATTAGCACTCACAATTTTGGCCGATTCTGGTCCGTTTCGTGCAATATTACTCACTGTTTTGGGGTCCCAGAGCGATTTCCACGATTGACGATCCCCGGGGTGCCTTTACGTGTCCATCGCCAACACTCAAAGTTTTGGCCAATTCTGACCCGTTTCGTGGACTATTACTCACTGTTTTGGTGTACCAAAGCGATTTCCATAGTTGTTGAACCCCGAGGTGCGCTTATGTGTCGGTCATCAACACGATTATGGCCCGTTTCATGGACTATTAGTTTTGGCTGATTCTCGGTGCCGTTTCATGGACTATTACTCATGGACTATTAGTCACGGTTTTGTTTGTGGTTGAGTGATTTCACGACGACGAACTTAACCCGGGGTGCATTTACGTGTCGACCATCAACAATCACAACTTTTGTCGATTCGCCCGTTTCGTGGACTATTACTCACTGTTTTGAGGTCTCGAGTGATTTCCATGATTAACAAACCCCGGTGTGTTTACGTGTCGGTGATCAACACTTCGCAGTTTTTGTCAATTTTGACCCGTTTTGGACTATTACTCACTGTTTTGGGGTCCCAAAGCGATTTCCATGGTTGTTGAACCAAGGTGCTCTTAGGTGTCGGTCATCAACACTCACGGTTTTGCCGATTCTCGCCCGCTTACTTTTTGTGGACTATTACTCCCTATTTTGGGGTCCCGAGTGATTTCCACGATTGGCGAACTTAACCGGGTGCGTCTATGTGCCGGTCATCAACACTCACAGTTTTGGCCGATTCTGACCCGTTTCATGGACTATTACTCACTGTTTTGAGGTCTCGGAGTGATTTCCACGATTAAGGAACCCGTGGTGCGTTTAAGTGTCGGTCATCAACACTCGCAGTTTTTGTCGATTCTGACCCGTTTCGTGATCTATTACTCACCGTTTTGGGGTCCCAAAGCGATTTCCATGGTTGTTGAACCCAAGGTGCTCTTACATGTCGGTCATCAACATTCACGGTTTTGGCCGATTCTGGCCTGTTTCGTGGACTATTACTCCCTATTTTGCGGTCCCGAGTGATTTCCACGATTAACGAACACCGGGGTGCGTCTATGTGTTGGTCATCAACACTCGCGATTTTGGCTGATTCTGGCCGTTTCATGGACTATTGCTCACTGATTTCGGGTCCCTGAGCGATTTCCATGATTGACGAACCCCGGGGTGCGTTTATGTATCGTTCATCAATAGTCCTAGGTTTGTCTGTTTCTGGGCTCTTTCATGGACTATTACTCACCGTTTTGGGGTCCCAAAGCGATTTCCATGGTTGTCGAACCCCAAGTTGTGCTTACGTGTTGGTCGTCAAGAATCGCAGTCTTGGCCGATTTTGGCCCGTTTCTTGGACTATTACTCAGTTTTGGGTTCCGGAAGTGATTTCCACGATTGACGAACCCCAGGCTGCGTTTACGTGTCGGTCATCAGCACTCACAATTTTGGTCGATTCTTGTCCGTTTCGTGCACTATTACTCACCGTTTTGGGGTCCCAGAGCGATTTCCATGAATGGCGATCCCCAGGTTGCGTTTACGTGTCCGTCGTCAACACTCAAAGTTTTGGCCTATTCTGACCCGTTTCGTGGACTATTACTCAATGTTTCGGTGTCCTGGAGCGATTTCCATAGTTGTTGAACCCAAGGTGCGCTTACGTGTCGGTCATCAACACTCGCAGTTTTGGCCGATTATGGCCCGTTTCATGGACTATTACTCATTGTTTTGGGGTCCAAAAGCGATTTCCACGATTGACGAATCCCGGGGTGCTTACGTGTTGGTCATCAACACTCACAGTTCTGGCCGAATCTGTCCTGTTTCATGGACTATTAGTCACTGTTTAGTTGTCCCGGAGTGATTTCCACGATTAACAAACTTAAACCCGGGGTGCATTTACGTGTCGGTCATCAACACTCACAACTTTGGTCGATTCTGCCCCATTTCCTGGACTATGATTTCCATGATTAACGAACCCCAGGGTGCGTTTAAGTGTCAGTGATCAACACTCGCGGTATTTGTCGATTCTGACCCGTTTCGGGGGCTATTACTCACTATTTTGGGGTCCCAAAGCGATTTCCATGGTAGTTGAACCCCAAGGTGCTCTTATGTGTCGGTCATCAACAGTCGCGGTTTTGGCTGATTTGGGCCCGTTTCGTGGACTATTACTCCCTATTTTGGGGTCCCATAGTGATTTCTACGATTGGCGAACACGGGGTGCGTTACGTGTCGGTCATCAACACTCACAATTTTGGCCGATTCTGTTCTGTTTCATGCACTATTACTCACCATTTTGGGTTCCGAGAGCGATTTCCACGATTGACGATCCCCGGGTTCGTTTACGTGTCCGTCATCAATACTCAAAGTTTTGGCCAACTCTGACCCGTTTAGTGGACTATTACTCACCGCTTTGGTGTCCCGAAGTGATTTCCATAGTTGTTGAACCGCAAGGTGCGCTTACGTGTCGGTCATCAACACTCGCAGTTTTGGCCGATTCTGGGCTCTTTCATGGACTATTACTCACTGTTTTGGGTCCCAAATGATTTCCATGGTTGTCGAACACCAAGGTGTGCTTACGTGTTGGTCGTCAAGACTCGTAGTCTGGGCTGATTCTAGCCCGTTTCATGGACTATTACTCACTGTTTTGTGGTCCCGGAGTGATTTCCACGTTTAACGAACTTAACCCCGGGGTGCGTTTATGTGCCGGTCATGAACACTCACAGTTTTTGTCGATTCTGCCCCGTTTCATGGCCTATTACTCACTGTTTTGAGGTCCCGGAGTGATTTCCACGATTAAGGAACCCCAGGGTGCGTTTAAGTGTCGGTCATTAGCACTCACAATTTTGGCCGATTCTGGTCCGTTTCGTGCAATATTACTCACTGTTTTGGGGTCCCAAAGCGATTTCCACGATTGACGATCCCCGGGGTGCGTTTACGTGTCCATCGTCAACACTCAAAGTTTTGGCCAATTCTGACCCGTTTCATGGACTATTACTCATTGTTTTGGTGTACCAAAGCGATTTCCATAGTTGTTGAACCCTGAGGTGCGCTTATGTGTCGGTCATCAACACTCGTAGTTTTGGCTGATTCTGGCCCGTTTCCTGGACTATTACTCACTGTTTTGTGGTCCCGGAGTGATTTCCACGATTAACGAACTTAACCCCAGGGTGCATTTACGTGTCAGCCATCAACAATCACAACTTTTGTCGATTCTGCCCCGTTTCGTGGACTATTACTCACTGGTTTGAGGTCTCGGAGTGATTTCCATGATTAACAAATCCCGGGGTGCATTTAAGTGTCGGTGATCAACACTTGCGGTTTTTGTCAATTGTGACCCGTTTCGGGGGCTATTACTCACTGTTTTGGGGTCCCAAAGCGATTTCCATGGTTGTTGAACCCCAGGGTGCTCTTAGGTGTCGGTCATCAACAGTCACGGTTTTGGCCGATTCTGGCCCGTTTTGTGGACTATTACTCCCTATTTTGGGGTCCCGGAGTGATTTCCACGATTGACGAACACCGGGGTGCGTCTATGTGCCGGTCATCAACACTCACAGTTTTGGTCGATTCTACTCCGTTTCATGGACTATTACTCACTGTTTTGAGGTCTCGGAGTGATTTCCACGATTAAGGAACCCCAGGGTGCGTTTAAGTGTCGGTCATCAACACTCGCAGTTTTTGTCGATTCTGACCCGTTTCGTGGTCTATTACTCACCGTTTTGGGGTCCCAAAGCGATTTCCATGGTTGTTGAACCCAAGGTGCTCTTACATGTCGGTCATCAACATTCACGGTTTTGGCCGATTCTGGCCTGTTTCGTGGACTATTACTCCCTATTTTGCGGTCCTGGAGTGATTTCCACGATTGACGAACACCGGGGTGCGTCTATGTGTTGGTCATCAACACTCGCAGTTTTGGCTGATTCTGGCCGTTTCATGGACTATTACTCACTGATTTCGGGTCCCTGAGCGATTTCCATGATTGACGAACCCCGGGGTGCGTTTATGTATCGTTCATCAATAGTCCTAGGTTTGTCCGTTTCTGGGCTCTTTCATGGACTATTACTCACCGTTTTGGGGTCCCAAAGCGATTTCCATGGTTGTCGAACCCCAAGTTGTGCTTACGTGTTGGTCGTCAAGAATCGCAGTCTTGGCCGATTTTGGCCCGTTTCTTGGACTATTACTCAGTTTTGGGTTCCGAAAGTGATTTCCACGATTGATGAACCCCAGGCTGCGTTTACGTGTCGGTCATCAACACTCACAATTTTGGTCGATTCTTGTCCGTTTCGTGCACTATTACTCACCGTTTTGGGGTCCCAGAGCGATTTCCACGATTGACGATCCCCGGGGTGCGTTTACGCGTCCGTCGTCAACACTCAAAGTTTTGGCCAATTCTGACCCGTTTTGGTGCACTATTACTCACCGTTTTGGTGTACCAAAGCGATTTCCATAGTGGTTGAACCCCAAGGTGCGCTTACGTGTCGGTCATCAACACTCGCAGTTTTGGCCGATTCTGGTCCGTTTCATGGACTATTACTCATTGTTTTGGGGTCCAAAAGCGATTTCCACGATTGACGAATCCGGGGGTGCTTATGTGTTGGTCATCAACACTCACAGTTCTGGCCGAATCTGTCCTGTTTCATGGACTATTAGTCACTGTTTAGTTGTCCCGGAGTGATTTCCACGATTAACAAACTTAAACCCGGGGTGCATTTACGTGTCGGTCATCAACACTCACAACTTTGGTCGATTCTGCCCCATTTCCTGGACTATTACTCACTGTTTTGATGTCTCAGAGTGATTTCCATGATTAACGAACCCCAGGGTGCGTTTAAGTGTCAGTGATCAACACTCGCGGTATTTGTCGATTCTGACCCGTTTCGGGGGCTATTACTCACTATTTTGGGGTCCCAAAGCGATTTCCATGGTAGTTGAACCCCAAGGTGCTCTTATGTGTCGGTCATCAACAGTCGCGGTTTTGGCTGATTTGGGCCCGTTTCGTGGACTATTACTCCCTATTTTGGGGTCCCATAGTGATTTCTACGATTGACGAACACTGGGGTGCGTTTACGTGTCGGTCATCAACACTCACAGTTTTGGCCGATTCTGTTCCATTTCATGCACTATTACTCACCATTTTGGGTTCCGAGAGCGATTTCCACGATTGACGATCCCCGGGGTTCGTTTACGTGTCCATCATCAATACTCAAAGTTTTGGCGAATTCTGACCCGTTTAGTGGACTATTACTCACCGCTTTGGTGTCCCGAAGTGATTTCCATAGTTGTTGAACCGCAAGGTGCGCTTACGTGTCGGTCATCAACACTCGCAGTTTTGGCCGATTCTGGGCTCTTTCATGGACTATTACTCACTGTTTTGGGTCCCAAATGATTTCCATGGTTGTCGAACACCAAGGTGTGCTTACGTGTTGGTCGTCAAGACTCGCAGTCTGGGCTGATTCTAGCCCGTTTCATGGACTATTACTCACTGTTTTGTGGTCCCGGAGTGATTTCCACGATTAACGAACTTAACCCCGGGGTGCGTTTATGTGCCGGTCATCAACACTCACAGTTTTTGTCGATTCTGCCCCGTTTCATGGCCTATTACTCACTGTTTTGAGGTCCCGGAGTGATTTCCACGATTAAGGAACCCCAGGGTGCGTTTAAGTGTCGGTCATTAGCACTCACAATTTTGGCCGATTCTGGTCCGTTTCGTGCAATATTACTCACTGTTTTGGGGTCCCAGAGCGATTTCCACGATTGACGATCCCCGGGGTGCGTTTACGTGTCCATCGTCAACACTCAAAGTTTTGGCCAATTCTGACCCGTTTCGTGGACTATTACTCACTGTTTTGGTGTACCAAAGCGATTTCCATAGTTGTTGAACCCCAAGGTGCGCTTATGTGTCGGTCATCAACACTCGTAGTTTTGGCTGATTCTGGCCCGTTTCATGGACTATTACTCACTGTTTTGTGGTCCCGGAGTGATTTCCACGATTAACGAACTTAACCCCAGGGTGCATTTACGTGTCAGCCATCAACAATCACCACTTTTGTCGATTCTGCCCCGTTTCGTGGACTATTACTCACTGTTTTGAGGTCTCGGAGTGATTTCCATGATTAACAAACCCCGGGGTGCATTTAAGTGTCGGTGATCAACACTTGCGGTTTTTGTCAATTTCGACCCGTTTGAGGCTATTACTCACTGTTTTGGGGTCCCAAAGCGATTTCCATGGTTGTTGAACCCGTGGTGCTCTTAGGTGTCGGTCATCAATGATCACGGTTTTGGCGATTCTCGCCCGTTTGTGGACTATTACTCCCTATTTTGGGGTCCCGGAGTGATTTCCACGATTGGACTTAACACCGGGTGCGTTTATGTGCGGTCATCAACACTCAAAGTTTTGGTCGATTCTACTCCGTTTCATGGACTATTACTCACTGTTTTGAGGTCTCGGGTGATTTCCACGATTAAGGAAACCCGAGTGCGTTTAAGTGTCGGTCATCAACACTCGCAGTTTTTGTCGATTCGACCCGTTTCGTGGTCTATTACTCACCGCTTTGGGGTCCCAAAGCGATTTCCATGGTTGTTGAACCCAAGGTGCTCTTACATGTCGGTCATCAACATTCACGGTTTTGGCGATTCGGCCTGTTTCGTGGACTATTACTCCCTATTTTGCGGTCTGGAGTGATTTCCACGATTAACTTAACACCGGGTGCGTCTATGTGTTGGTCATCAACACTTTTCATGATTTTGGCTGATTCGGCGTTTCATGGACTATTACTCACCGATTTGGGTCCTGGCGATTTCCATGATTGGCGAACCCCGGTGCGTTTATGTATCGTTCATCAATAGTCCTAGGTTTGTCGTTTCGGGCTCTTTCATGGACTATTACTCACCGTTTTGGGGTCCCAAAGCGATTTCCATGGTTGTCGAACCCCAAGTTGTGCTTACGTGTTGGTCGTCAAGAATCGCAGTCTGGGCCGATTTTGGCCCGTTTCTTGGACTATTACTCAGTTTTGGGTTCCCGAAGTGATTTCCACGATTGACGAACCCCAGGGTGCGTTTACGTGTCGGTCATCAGCACTCACAATTTTGGTCGATTCTGGTCCGTTTCGTGCACTATTACTCACCGTTTTGGGGTCCCAGAGCGATTTCCATGAATGGCGATCCCCAGGTTGCGTTTACGTGTCCGTCGTCAACACTCAAAGTTTTGGCCTATTCTGACCCGTTTCGTGGACTATTACTCAATGTTTCGGTGTCCTGGAGCGATTTCCATAGTTGTTGAACCCCAAGGTGCGCTTACGTGTCGGTCATCAACACTCGCAGTTTTGGCCGATTATGGCCCGTTTCATGGACTATTACTCACTGTTTTTGGGTCCCAAAGCGATTTCCACGATTGACGAATCCCGGGGTGCTTACGTGTTGGTCATCAACACTCACAGTTCTGGCCGAATCTGTCCTGTTTTATGGACTATTAGTCACTGTTTAGTTGTCCCGGAGTGATTTCCACGATTAACAAACTTAAACCCGGGGTGCATTTACGTGTCGGTCATCAACACTCACAACTTTGGTCGATTCTGCCCATTTCCTGGACTATTACTCACTGTTTTGATGTCTCAGAGTGATTTCCATGATTAACGAACCCCAGGGTGCGTTTAAGTGTCGATGATCAACACTTTCGCGGTATTTGTCGATTCTGACCCGTTTCGGGGGCTATTACTCACTATTTTGGGGTCCCAAAGCGATTTCCATGGTAGTTGAACCCCAAGGTGCTCTTATGTGTCGGTCATCAACAGTCGCGGTTTTGGCTGATTTGGGCCCGTTTCGTGGACTATTACTCCCTATTTTGGGGTCCCATAGTGATTTCTACGATTGATTTAACACGGGGTGCGTTTACGTGTCGGTCATCAACACTCACAATTTTGGCGATTCTGTTCCGTTTCATGCACTATTACTCACCATTTTGGGTTCCGAGAGCGATTTCCACGATTGGCGATCCCGGGGTTCGTTTACGTGTCCGTCATCAATACTCAAAGTTTTGGCCAATTTGACCCGTTTAGTGGACTATTACTCACCGCTTTGGTGTCCCAAGTGATTTCCATAGTTGTTGAACCACAAGGTGCGCTTACGTGTCGGTCATCAACACTTTCAGTTTTGGCGATTCTCGGCTCTTTCATGGACTATTACTCACTGTTTTTGGGTCCCAAATGATTTCCATGGTTGTCGAACACCAAGGTGTGCTTACGTGTTGGTCGTCAAGACTCGCAGATCTCTGGCTGATTCTAGCCCGTTTCATGGACTATTACTCACTGTTTTGTGGTCCCGGAGTGATTTCCACGATTAACGAACTTAACCCCAGGGGCGCGTTTATGTGCCGGTCATCCACACTCACAGTTGTTGTCGATTCTGCCCCGTTTCATGGCCTATTAATCACTGTTTTGAGGTCCCGGAGTGATTTCCATGATTAAGGAACCCGAGGGTGCGTTTAAGTGTCGGTCATTAGCACTCACAATTTTGGCCGATTCTGGTCCGTTTTGTGCAATATTACTCACCGTTTTGGGGTCCCAGAGCGATTTCCATGATTGGCGATCCCAAGGTGCTCTTACGTGTCCATCGTCAACACTCAAAGTTTTGGCCGATTCGACCCGTTTCGTGGACTATTACTCACTGTTTTGGTGTCCAAAGCGATTTCCATAGTTGTTGAACCCGAGGTGCGCTTATGTGTTGGTCATCAACACTCGTAGTTTTGGCTGATTTCGGCCCGTTTCATGGACTATTACTCACTGTTTTGTGGTCCCGAGTGATTTCCACGATTAACGAACTTAACCCGGTGCGTTTATGTATCGGTCATCACACTCCTAGGTTTGTTGTTGTCTCTTTCTGCCCGATTTCATGGACTATTACTCACTGATTTTGAGGTCCGGGTGATTTCCACGATTGACGAACCCTATGGTGCGTTTACGTGTCGGCCATCAGCACTCACAATTTGGGTCGATTCTGGTCCGTTTCGTGAACTATTACTCGGTGTTTTGGGGTTCCAAAGCAATTTCCACGATTGACGATCCATGGGATGCGTTACGTGTCCGTCGTTAACACTCACAGTTTTGGCCAATTCTGACCCGTTTCGTGGACTATTACTCACCGTTTTGGGGGTCCCGAAGCGATTTCCATAGTTGTTGAAACCCAAGGTGCGCTTATGTGTCGGTTATCAACACTCGTAGTTTTTGCTGATTCTGGCCCGTTTCATGGACTGTTAATCACTAGTTTGGGGTCCCGGAGTGATTTCCACGATTAACTAACCCTGGGGTGCTTTACATGTCGGTCATCAACAATCACAACTTTTGTCGATTCTGCCCCGTTTCGTGGACTATTACTCACTGTTTTGAGGTCTCGGAGTGATTTCCATGATTAACAAACCCCGGGGTGCGTTTAAGTGTCGGTGATCAACACTTGCGGTTTTTGTCAATTCTGACCCGTTTCGGGGGCTATTACTCACTGTTTTGGGGTCCCAAAGCGATTTCCATGGTTGTTGAACCCCAGGGTGCTCTTAGGTGTCGGTCATCAACAGTCACAGTTTTGGCCGATTCTGGCCCGTTTTGTGGACTATTACTCCCTATTTTGGGGTCCTGGAGTGATTTCCATGATTGATTTAACACTCAATGTTTTGTGGGGTGCGTCTATGTGCGTTTATGTGCCAGTCATCAACACTCACAGTTTTGGTCGATTCTACTCCGTTTCATGGACTATTACTCACTGTTTTGAGGTCTCGGAGTGATTTCCACGATTAAGGAACCCCAGGGTGCGTTTAAGTGTCGGTCATCAACACTCGCGGTTTTTGTCGATTCTGACCCGTTTCGTGGTCTATTACTCACCGTTTTGGGGTCCCAAAGCGATTTCCATGGTTGTTGAACCCCAAGGTGCTCTTACATGTCGGTCATCAACATTCACGGTTTTGGCCGATTCTGGCCTATTTCGTGGACTATTACTCCCTATTTTGCGGTCCTGGAGTGATTTCCACGATTAACGAACACCGGGGTGCGTCTATGTGTTGGTCATCAACACTCGCAGTTTTGGCTGATTCTGGCCGTTTCATGGACTATTACTCACTGATTTCGGGTCCCTGAGCGATTTCCATGATTGACGAACCTCGGGGTGCGTTTATGTATCGTTCATCAATAGTCCTAGGTTTGTCCGTTTCTGGGCTCTTTCATGGACTATTACTCACCGTTTTGGGGTCCCAAAGCGATTTCCATGGTTGTCGAACCCCAAGTTGTGCTTACGTGTTGGTGGTCAAGAATCGCAGTCTGGGCCGATTTTGGCCCGTTTCTTGGACTATTACTCAGTTTTGGGTTCCGAAAGTGATTTCCACGATTGATCGAACCCAGGCTGCGTTTACGTGTCGGTCATCAACACTCACAATTTTGGTCGATTCTTGTCCGTTTCGTGCACTATTACTCACCGTTTTGGGGTCCCAGAGCGATTTCCACGATTGACGATCCCCGGGGTGCGTTTACGTGTCCGTCGTCAACACTCAAAGTTTTGGCCAATTCTGACCCGTTTCGTGGACTATTACTCACCGTTTTGGTGTACCAAAGCGATTTCCATAGTGGTTGAACCCCGAGGTGCGCTTACGTGTCGGTCATCAACACTCGTAGTTTTGGCCGATTCTGGCCCGTTTCATGGACTATTACTCATTGTTTTGGGGTCCCAAAGCGATTTCCACGATTGACGTATCCGGGGTGCTTACGTGTTGGTCATCAACACTCATAGTTCTGACCGAATCTCGCCCGTTTCATGGACTATTACTCACTGTTTTGTGGTCCCGGAGTTTTTTCCACGATTAACGAACTTAACCCAGGGTGCATTTATGTGTCAGTCATCAACAATCACGACTTTTGTCGATTCTGCCCCGTTTCGTGGACTATTACTCACTGTTTTGAGGTCTCAGAGTGATTTCCATGATTAACAAACCTCGGGGCGCGTTTAAGTGTCGGTAATCAACACACGCGATTTTTGTCAATTCTGACCCGTTTCGGGGGATATTACTCACTGTTTTCGGGTCCCAAAGCGATTTCCATGGTTGTTGAACCCCAAGGTGCTCTTACGTGTCGGTCACCAACAGTCACGGTTTTGGCCGATTCTGGCCTGTTTTGTGCACTATTACTCCCTATTTTGGGGTCCCGGAGTGATTTCCACGATTGACAAACACCGGGGTGCGTCTGTGTGCCGGTCATCAACACTCACAGGTTTGGTCGATTCTACTCCGTTTCATGGACTATTACTCACTGTTTTGAGGTCTCGGAGTGATTTCCACGATTAAGGAACCCGAGTGCGTTTATGTTTTGTGTCGTGATTTCATCAACACTTTAAGTTTTTGTGAGTTTTCGATTCGACCCGTTTCATGATCTATTACTCACCGTTTTGGGGTCCCAAAGCGATTTCCATGGTTGTTGAACCCCAAGGTGCTCTTACATGTCGGTCATCAACATTCACGGTTTTGGCTGATTCTGGCCTGTTTCGTGGACTATTACTCCCTATTTTGCGGTCCTGGAGTGGTTTCCACGATTGACGAACACCGGGGTGCGTCTATGTGTTGGTCATCAACACTTTCGATTTTGGCTGATTTCGGCGTTTCATGGACTATTACTCACCGATTTGGGTCCTGGCGATTTCCATGATTGGCGAACCCGAAGTGCGTTTATGTATCGTTCATCAATAGTCCTAGGTTTGTCGTTTCGGCTCTTTCATGGACTATTACTCACCGTTTTGGGGTCCCAAAGCGATTTCCATGGTTGTCGAACCCCAAGTTGTGCTTACGTGTTGGTGGTCAAGAATCATGATGCAGTTTTGGCGATTTTGGCCCGTTCTTGGACTATTACTCAGTTTTGGGTTCGAAGTGATTTCCACGATTGAGCGAACCCGGGTGCATTTACGTGTCGGTCATCAGCACTCACAATTTTGGTCGATTCTTGTCCGTTTAGTGCACTATTACTCACCGTTTTGGGGTCCCAGAGCGATTTCCATGATTGGCGATCCCGGTGCGTTTACGTGTCCGTCGTCAACACTCAAAGTTTTGGCCTATTCGACCCGTTTGTGGACTATTACTCAATGTTTTGGTGTCCCAAAGCGATTTCCATAGTTGTTGAACCCCAAGGTGCGCTTACGTGTCGGTCATCAACACTCGCAGGTTTGGCCGATTTTTGGCCCGTTCATGGACTATTACTCACTGTTTTGGGGTCCCAAAGCGATTTCCACGATTGACGAATCCCGGGGTGCTTACGTGTTGGTCATCAACACTCACAGTTCTGGCCGAATCTGTCCCGTTTCACGGACTATTACTCACTGTTTTGTTGTCCCGAGTGATTTCCACGATTAACAAACTTAACCCCGGGGTGCATTTACGTGTCGGTCATCAACACTCACAACTTTGGTCGATTCTGCCCGTTTAGTGGACTATTACTCACTGCTTTGAGGTCTCGAGTGATTTCCATGATTAACGAACCCGAGGTGCGTTTAAGTGTCGATGATCAACACTCGCGGTTTTGTCGATTCGACCCGTTCATGGGCTATTACTCACTATTTTGGGGTCCCAGCGATTTCCATGGTTGTTGAACCCCAAGGTGCTCTTACGTGTCGGTCATCAACGATCGCGGTTTTGGCTGATTTGGGCCCGTTTTGTGGACTATTACTCACTATTTTGGGGTCCGGAGTGATTTCCACGATTGACACTAACACCATTTTGGGGTGCGATTTCCATGATTGCGTGCGGTCATCAACACTCACAGTTTGGTCGATTCTACTTTCATGTTTTCCGTTTCATGGACTATTACTCACTGTTTTGGGGTCCCTGATTTCCATTTTGAGGTCTCGGAGTGATTTCCACGATTAAGGAACCCGAGAGTGTGCGTTTAAGTGTCGGTCATCAACACTCGCAGCCTATTACTTTTTGTCGATTCGATTGACCCGTTTCAGTTTTTGTTGATTGATCTATTACTCACCGTTTTGGGGTCCCAAAGCGATTTCCATGGTTGTTGAACCCCAAGGTGCTCTCACATGTCGGTCATCAACATTCACGGTTTTGGCCGATTCTGGCCTGTTTCGTGGACTATTACTCCCTATTTTGCGGTCCAGGAGTGATTTCCACGATTAACGAACACCGGGGTGCGTCTATGTGTTGGTCATCAACACTCGCAGTTTTGGCTGATTCTGGCCGTTTCATGGACTATTACTCACTGATTTCGGGTCCCTGAGCGATTTCCATGATTGACGAACCCCGGGGTGCGTTTATGTATCGTTCATCAATAGTCCTAGGTTTGTCTGTTTCTGGGCTCTTTCATGGACTATTACTCACCGTTTTGGGGTCCCAAAGCGATTTCCATGGTTGTCGAACCCCAAGTTGTGCTTACGTGTTGGTCGTCAAGAATCGCAGTCTTGGCCGATTTTGGCCCGTTTCTTGGACTATTACTCAGTTTTGGGTTCCGGAAGTGATTTCCATGATTGACGAACCCCAGGCTGCGTTTACGTGTCGGTCATCAGCACTCACAATTTTGGTCGATTCTTGTCCGTTTCGTGCACTATTACTCACCGTTTTGGGGTCCCAGAGCGATTTCCACGATTGACGATCCCCAGGTTGCGTTTACGTGTCCGTCGTCAACACTCAAAGTTTTGGCCAATTCTAACCCCTTTCGTGGACTATTACTCACTGTTTCGGTGTCCCGGAGCGATTTCCCTAGTTGTTGAACCCCAAGGTGCGCTTACGTGTCGGTCATCAACACTCGCAGTTTTGGCCGATTATGGCCCGTTTCATGGACTATTACTCATTGTTTTGGGGTCCAAAAGCGATTTCCACGATTGACGAATCCCGGGGTGCTTACGTGTTGGTCATCAACACTCACAGTTCTGGCCGAATCTGTCCTGTTTCATGGACTATTAGTCACTGTTTAGTTGTCCCGGAGTGATTTCCACGATTAACAAACTTAAACCCGGGGTGCATTTACGTGTCGGTCATCAACACTCACAACTTTGGTCGATTCTGCCCCATTTCCTGGACTATTACTCACTGCTTTGAGGTCTCAGAGTGATTTCCATGATTAACGAACCCTGTGGTGCGTTTAAGTGTCGATGATCAACTTTTCGCGGTATTTGTCGATTTGACCCGTTTCGGGGGCTATTACTCACTATTTTGGGGTCCCAAAGCGATTTCCGTGGTAATTGAACCCCAAGGTGCTCTTATGTGTCGGTCATCAACAGTCGCGGGTTTGGCTGATTTGGGCCCATTTCGTGGACTATTACTCACTATTTTGGGGTCCCATAGTGATTTCTACGATTGACGAACACCGGGGTGCGTTTACGTGTCGGTCATCAACACTCACAATTTTGGCCGATTCTGTTCCGTTTCATGCACTATTACTCACCATTTTGGGTTCCGAGAGCGATTTCCACGATTGACGATCCCGGGGTTCGTTACGTGTCCGTCATCAATACTCAAAGTTTTGGCCAATTTTGACCCGTTTAGTGGACTATTACTCACCGTTTTGGTGTCCCGAAGTGATTTCCATAGTTGTTGAACCACAAGGTGCGCTTACGTGTCGGTCATCAACACTCGCAGTTTTGGCCGATTCTGGGCTCTTTCATGGACTATTACTCACTGTTTTGGGTCCCAAATGATTTCCATGGTTGTCAAACACCAAGGTGTGCTTACGTGTTGGTCGTCAAGACTCGCAGTCTGGGCTGATTCTAGCCCGTTTCATGGACTATTACTCACTGTTTGTGGTCCCGGAGTGATTTCCATGGTTAACGAACTTAACCCCGGGGTGCGTTTATGTGCCGGTCATCAACACTCACAATTTTTGTCGATTCTGCCCCGTTTCATGGCCTATTACTCACTGTTTTGAGGTCCCGGAGTGATTTCCACGATTAAGGAACCCCAGGGTGCGTTTAAGTGCGGTCATTAGCACTCACAATTTTGGCCGATTCTGGTCCGTTTCGTGCAATATTACTCACTGTTTTGGGGTCCCAGAGCGATTTCCACGATTGACGATCCCCGGGGTGCGTTTACGTGTCCATCGTCAACACTCAAAGTTTTGGCCAATTCTGACCCATTTCGTGGACTATTACTCACTGTTTTGGTGTACCAAAGCGATTTCCATAGTTGTTGAACCCCGAGGTGCGCTTACGTGTCGGTCATCAACACTCACAGTTTTGGCCGATTCTGGCCCGTTTCATGGACTATTACTCATTGTTTTGGGGTCCCAAAGCGATTTCCACGATTGACGTATCCGGGGTGCTTACGTATTGGTCATCAACACTCACAGTTCTGACCGAATCTCGCCCGTTTCATGGACTATTACTCACTGTTCTGTGGTCCCGGAGTGATTTCCACGATTAACGAACTTAACCCTAGGGTGCATTTACGTGTCAATCATCAACAATCACAACTTTTCTCGATTCTGCTCCATTTCATGGACTATTACTCACTGTTTTGAGGTATCGGAGCGATTTCCATGATTAACAAACCCCGGGTTGCGTTTAAGTGTCGGTGATCAACACTCGCGGTTTTTGTCAATTCTGACCCGTTTCGGGGGCTATTACTCATTGTTTTGGGGTCCCAAAGCGATTTCCATGGTTGTTGAACTCCAAGGTGCTCTTATGTGTCGGTCATCAACAGTCACAGTTTTGGCCGATTCTGGCCCGTTTTGTGGACTTTTACTCCCTATTTTTGGGTCCCGGAGTGATTTCCACGATTGACGAACACCGGGGTGCGTTTATGTGCCGGTCATCAACACTCATAGTTTTGGTCGATTCTACTCCGTTTCATGGACTATTACTCACTGTTTTGAGGTCTCGGAGTGATTTCCATGATTAAGGGACCCCAGGGTGCGTTTAAGTGTCGGTCATCAACACTCGCGGTTTTTGTCGATTCGACCCGTTTAGTGGTCTATTACTCACCGCTTTGGGGTCCCAAAGCGATTTCCATGGTTGTTGAACCCAAGGTGCTCTTACATGTCGGTCATCAACATTCACGGTTTTGGCGATTCGGCCCGTTTCGTGGACTATTACTCCCTATTTTGGGTCTGGGTGATTTCCACGATTAACGAACACCGGGGTGCGTCTATGTGTTGGTCATCAACACTCGCAGTTTTGGCTGATTCTGGCCGTTTCATGGACTATTACTCACTGATTTCGGGTCCCTGAGCGATTTCCATGATTGACGAACCCCGGGGTGCGTTTATGTATCGTTCATCAATAGTCCTAGGTTTGTCCGTTTCTGGGCTCTTTCATGGACTATTACTCACCGTTTTGGGGTCCCAAAGCGATTTCCATGGTTGTCGAACCCCAAGTTGTGCTTACGTGTTGGTCGTCAAGAATCGCAGTCTGGGCCGATTTTGGCCCGTTTCTTGGACTATTACTCAGTTTTGGGTTCCCGAAGTGATTTCCACGATTGACGAACCCCTGGGTGCGTTTACGTGTCGGTCATCAGCACTCACAATTTTGGTCGATTCTGGTCCGTTTCGTGCACTATTACTCACCGTTTTGGGGTCCCAGAGCGATTTCCACGATTGACGATCCCCAGGTTGCTTTTACGTGTCCGTCGTCAACACTCAAAGTTTTGGCCAATTCTGACCCGTTTCATGGACTATTACTGACTGTTTCGGTGTCCCGAAGCGATTTCCATAGTTGTCGAACCCCAAGGTGCGCTTACATGTCGGTCATCAACACTCGCAGTTTTGGCCGATTCTGGCCCGTTTCATGGACTATTACTCACCGTTTTGGGGTCCCAAAGCGATTTCCACGATTGACAAATCCGGGGTGCTTACGTGTTGGTCATCAACACTCACAGATTCTGGCGAATCTGTCTGTTTCATGGACTATTAGTCACGGTTTAGTTGTCCCAGAGTGATTTCCACGATTAACAAACTTAACCCCGGGGTGCATTTACGTGTCGGTCATCAACACTCACAACTTTGGTCGATTCTGCCCCGTTTCCTGGACTATTACTCACTGCTTTGAGGTCTCAGATTGATTTCCATGATTAACGAACCCCAGGGTGCGTTTAAGTGTCAGTGATCAACACTCGCTTTTTTGTCGATTCGACCCGTTTGGGCTATTACTCACTATTTTGGGGTCCCAAAGCGATTTCCGTGGTAGTTGAACCCCAAGGTGCTCTTATGTGTCGGTCATCAACAGTCGCGGTTTTGGCTGATTTGGGCCCATTTCGTGGACTATTACTCACTATTTTGGGGTCCCGTAGTGATTTCTACGATTGACGAACACCGGGGTGCGTTTACGTGTCGGTCATCAACACTCACAATTTTGGCCGATTCTGTTCCGTTTCATGCACTATTACTCACCATTTTGGGTTCCGAGAGCGATTTCCACGATTGACGATCCCCGAGGTTCGTTTACGTGTCCGTCATCAATACTCAAAGTTTTGGCCAATTTTGACCCGTTTAGTGGACTATTACTCACCATTTTGGTGTCCCGAAGTGATTTCCATAGTTGTTGAACCACAAGGTGCGCTTACGCGTTGATCATCAACACTCGTAGTTTTGGCCGATTCTGGGCTCTTTCATGGACTATTACTCACTGTTTTGGGGTCCCAAATGATTTCCATGGTTGTCGAACACCAAGGTGTGCTTACTTGTTGGTCATCAAGACTCATGATCTGGGCGATTCTAGCCCGTTTCATGGACTATTACTCACTGTTTTGTGGTCCGAGTGATTTCCACGATTAACGAACTTAACCCGGGGTGTGTTTATGTGCGGTCATCAACACTCACAGTTTTGTCGATTCTGCTTGTTTCATGGCCTATTACTCACTGTTTTGGGGTCCCGGAGTGATTTCCATGATTAAGGAACCCTGGGGTGCGTTTATGTGTCGGTCATCTAGCACTCACAATTTTGGCCGATTCTGGTCCGTTTCGTGCACTATTACTCACCGTTTTGGGGTCAAAGCGAGAGCGATTTCCACGATTGGTCATCGATCCGGTTTTGGGGTGCGACTATTACTCCCGTGTCCGTCGTCAACACTCAAAGTTTTGGCCAATTCTGACCCGTTTCATGGACTATTACTCACCGTTTTGGCATACCGAACCGATTTCCATAGTTGTTGAACCCCGAGGTGCGCTTACGTGTCGGTCATACACACTCGCAGTTTTGGCCGATTCTGGCCCGTCTCATGGACTATTACTCACTGTTTTGGGGTCCCAAAGCGATTTCCATGATTGACGAATCCCGGGGTGTTTACGTGTTGGTCATCAACACTCACAGCTTTGGGGTCCCAAAGCGATTTCCATGGTTGTCGAATCTCGCTTACGTGTTGGTTCATGGACTATTACCGTTCTTTGACTATTTGTGGGTTCCGGAAGTGATTTCCACGATTAACGAACTTAACCGGGGTGCATTTACGTGTCAGTCATCAACAGTCACAAGTTTTGTTGATTCTGCCCCGTTTCGTGGACTATTACTCACTGTTTTGAGGTCTCGGAGTGATTTTCATGATTAACAAACCCCGCGGTGCGTTTAAGTGTCGGTGATCAACACTCGAGATTTTTGTCAACTCTGACCCGTTTCGTGGACTATTACTCACTATTTTGGGGTCCCAAAGCGATTTCCATAGTTGTTGAACCCCAAGGTGCGCTTACATGTCGGTCATCAACACTCGCAGTTTTGGCGATTATGGCCCGTTTCATGGACTATTACTCACCGTTTTGGGGTCCCAAAGCGATTTCCATGATTGGCGAATCCGGGGTGCTTACGTGTTGGTCATCAACACTCATAGTTCTGGCGAATCTGTCCGTTTCATGGACTATTACTCACTGTTTTGTTGTCCGGAGTGATTTCCACGATTAACAAACTTAACCCCGGGGTGCATTTACGTGTCGGTCATCAACACTCACAACTTTGGTCGATTCTGCCCCGTTTCCTGGACTATTACTCACTGCTTTGAGGTCTCAGATTGATTTCCATGATTAACGAACCCCCGTTTAAGTGTCGATGTGCGTTTAAGTGTCGGTGATCAACACTTGCGGTTTTTGTCAATTCTGACCCGTTTCGGGGGCTATTACTCACTGTTTTGTGGTCCCGGAGTTTTTTCCACGATTAACGAACTTAACCCAGGGTGCATTTATGTGTCAGTGATCAACAATCACGACTTTTGTCGATTCTGCCCCGTTTCGTGGACTATTACTCACTGTTTTGAGGTCTCGGAGTGATTTCCATGATTAACAAACCTCGAGGTGCGTTTAAGTGTCGTTTCATCATCACTCAAAGTTTTGGCCAAGGCGATTTCGCGTTTTTGTCAATTACTGACCCTTTTGTCCCAAGTGGCTATTACTCAGGTGTTTTGGGTCCCAAAGCGATTTCCATGGTTGTTGGTCCCAAATGAATGGTTGCAAGGTGTGCTTACGTGTTGGTCATCAAGACACGGTTTTGGCCGATTCTGGCCTGTTTTGTGCACTATTACTCCCTATTTTGGGGTCCCGGAGTGATTTCCACGATTGACAAACACCGGGGTGCGTCTGTGTGCCGGTCATCAACACTCACAGGTTTGGTCGATTCTACTCCGTTTCATGGACTATTACTCACTGTTTTGAGGTCTCGGAGTGATTTCCACGATTAAGGAACCCCAGGGTGCGTTTAAGTGTCGGTCATCAACACTCGCAGTTTTTGTCGATTCTGACCCGTTTCATGATCTATTACTCACCGTTTTGGGGTCCCAAAGCGATTTCCATGGTTGTTGAACCCCAAGGTGCTCTTACATGTCGGTCATCAACATTCACGGTTTTGGCTGATTCTGGCCTGTTTCGTGGACTATTACTCCCTATTTTGCGGTCCTGGAGTGGTTTCCACGATTGACGAACACCGGGGTGCGTCTATGTGTTGGTCATCAACACTCGCAGTTTTGGCTGATTCTGGCCGTTTCATGGACTATTGCTCACTGATTTCGGGTCCCTGAGCGATTTCCATGATTGACGAACCCGAAGTGCGTTTATGTATCGTTCATCAATAGTCCTAGGTTTGTCGTTTCGGGCTCTTTCATGGACTATTACTCACCGCTTTGGGGTCCCAAAGCGATTTCCATGGTTGTCGAACCCCAAGTTGTGCTTACGTGTTGGTCGTCAAGAATGTTGTCTTGGCGATTTTGGCCCGTTCTTGGACTATTACTCAGTTTTGGGTTCCGAAGTGATTTCCATGATTGCGAACCCGAGTGCGTTTACGTGTCGGCCATCAGCACTCACAATTTTGGTCGATTCTTGTCCGTTTCGTGCACTATTACTCACCGTTTTGGGGTCCCAGAGCGATTTCGACGATTGACGATCCCCAGGTTGCATTTACGTGTCTGTCGTCAACTCTAAAAGTTTTGGCCAATTCTAACCCCTTTCGTGGACTATTACTCACTGTTTCGTTGTCCCGGAGCGATTTTCATAGTTGTTGAACCCCAAGGTGCGCTTACGTGTCGGTCATCAACACTCGCAGTTTTGGCCGATTATAGCCCGTTTCATGGATTATTACTCATTGTTTTGGGGTCCAAAAGCGATTTCCACGATTGACGAATCCCGGGGTGCTTACGTGTTGGTCATCAACACTCATAGTTCTGGCCGAATCTGTCCTATTTCATGGACTATTAGTCACTGTTTAGTTGTCCCGGTGTGATTTCCACGATTAACAAACTTAAACCCGGGGTGCATTTACGTGTCGGTCATCAACACTCACAACTTTGGTCGATTCTGCCCCATTTCCTGGACTATTACTCACTGTTTTGATGTCTCAGAGTGATTTCCATGATTAACGAACCCCAGGGTGCGTTTAAGTGTCAGTGATCAACACTCGCGGTATTTGTCGATTCTGACCCGTTTCGGGGGCTATTACTCACTATTTTGGGGTCCCAAAGCGATTTCCATGGTAGTTGAACCCCAAGGTGCTCTTATGTGTCGGTCATCAACAGTCGCGGTTTTGGCTGATTTGGGCCCGTTTCGTGGACTATTACTCCCTATTTTGGGGTCCCATAGTGATTTCTACGATTGACGAACACTGGGGTGCGTTTACGTGTCGGTCATCAACACTCACAATTTTGGCCGATTCTGTTCCGTTTCATGCACTATTACTCACCATTTTGGGTTCCGAGAGCGATTTCCACGATTGACGATCCCCGGGGTTCGTTTACGTGTCCGTCATCAATACTCAAAGTTTTGGCCAACTCTGACCCGTTTAGTGGACTATTACTCACCGCTTTGGTGTCCCGAAGTGATTTCCATAGTTGTTGAACCGCAAGGTGCGCTTACGTGTCGGTCATCAACACTCGCAGTTTTGGCCGATTCTGGGCTCTTTCATGGACTATTACTCACTGTTTTGGGTCCCAAATGATTTCCATGGTTGTCGAACACCAAGGTGTGCTTACGTGTTGGTCGTCAAGACTCGCAGTCTGGGCTGATTCTAGCCCGTTTCATGGACTATTACTCACTGTTTTGTGGTCCCGGAGTGATTTCCATGCTTAACGAACTTAACCCCGGGGTGCGTTTATGTGCCGGTCATCAACACTCACAATTTTTGTCGATTCTGCCCCGTTTCATGGCCTATTACTCACTGTTTTGAGGTCCCGGAGTGATTTCCACGATTAAGAAACCCCAGAGTACGTTTAAGTGAGGTCATTAGCACTCACAATTTTGGCCGATTCTGGTCCGTTTCGTGCAATATTACTCACTGTTTTGGGGTCCCAGAGCGATTTCCACGATTGACGATCCCCGGGGTGCGTTTACGTGTCCATCGTCAACACTCAAAGTTTTGGCCAATTCTGACCCGTTTCGTGGACTATTACTCACTGTTTTGGTGTACCAAAGCGATTTCCATAGTTGTTGAACCCCGAGGTGCGCTTATGTGTCGGTCATCAACACTCGTAGTTTTGGCTGATTCTGGCCCGTTTCATGGACTATTATTCATTGTTTTGGGGTCCCAAAGCGATTTCCACGATTGACGTATCCCGGGGTGCTTACGTGTTGGTCATAAACACTCACAGTTCTGACCGATTTCCCGTTTCATGGACTATTACTCACTGTTTTGTGGTCCCGGAGTGATTTCCACGATTAACGAACTTAACCCCAGGGTGCATTTACGTGTCAGTCATCAACAATCACAACTTTTGTCGATTCTGCCCCGTTTCGTGGACTATTACTCACTGTTTTGAGGTCTCGGAGTGATTTCCATGATTAACAAACCCCGGGGTGCGTTTAAGTGTCGGTGATCAACACTCGCGGTTTTTGTCAATTCTGACCCGTTTCGGGGGCTATTACTCACTGTTTTGGGGTCCCAAAGCGATTTCCATGGTTGTTGAACCCCAAGGTGCTCTTATGTGTCGGTCATCATCAATATCACGGTTTTGGCCGATTCTGGCCCGTTTTGTGGACTTTTACTCCCTATTTTGGTGTCCCGGAGTGATTTCCACGATTGACGAACAATGGGGTGCGTCTATGTGCCGGTCATCAACACTCACAGTTTTGGTCGATTCTACTCCGTTTCATGGACTATTACTCACTGTTTTGAGGTCTCGGAGTGATTTCCATGATTAAGGGACCCCATGGTGCATTTAAGTGTCGGTCATCAACACTCGTGGTTTTTGTCGATTCTGACCCGTTTCAGGCGCTATTACTCACTGTTTTGGGGTCCCAAAGCGATTTCCATGGTTGTTGAACCCCAAGGTGCTCTTACATGTCGGTCATCAACAGTCACGGTTTTGGCCGATTCTGGCCCGTTTCGTGGACTATTACTCCCTATTTTGGGGTCCCGGAGTGATTTCCACGATTGACGAACACCGGGGTGCGTCTATGTGTTGGTCATCAACACTCGCAGTTTTGGCTGATTCTGGCCGTTTCATGGACTATTACTCACTGATTTCGGGTCACTGAGCGATTTCCATGATTCACGAACCCCGGGGGCATTTATGTATCGTTCATCAATAGTCCTAGGTTTGTCCGTTTCTGGGCTCTTTCATGGACTATTACTCACCGTTTTGGGGTCCAAAGCGATTTCCATGGTTGTCGAACCCCAACGTGTGCTTACGTGTTGGTCGTCAAGAATCGCAGTCTGGGCCGATTTTGGCCCGTTTCTTGGACTATTACTCATTTTTGGGTTCTCGAAGTGATTTCCACGATTGACGAACCCCAGGGTGCGTTCACGTGTCGGTCATCAGCACTCACAATTTTGGCCGATTCTGGTCCGTTTCCTGCACTATTACTCACCGTTTTGGGGTCCCAGAGCGATTTCCATGATTGACGATCCCCAGGTTGCGTTTACGTGTCTGTCGTCAACACTCAAAGTTTTGGCCAATTCTGACCCGTTTCGTGGACTATTACTCACCGTTTGGTGTCCCGAAGCGATTTCCATAGTTGTTGAACCCCAACGTGCGCTTACGTATCGGTCATCAACACTCGCAGTTTTGGCCGATTATGGCCCGTTTCATGGACTATTACTCACCTTTTTGGGGTCCCAAAGCGATTTCCATGATTGACGAATCCCGGGGTGCTTACGTGTTGGTCATCAACACTCACAGTTCTGGCCGATTCTGTCCTGTTTCATGGACTACTACTCACTGTTTTGTTGTCCCAGAGTGATTTCCACAATTAACGAACTTAACCCCGGGGTGCATTTACGTGTCGGTCATCAACACACACAGCTTTGGTTGATTCTGGCCCGTTTCCTTGACTATTACTCACTGTTTTGAGGTCTCGGAGTGATTTCCATGATTAACGAACCCCAGGGTGCGTTTAAGTGTCGGATCAACACTCGCGTTTTTTGTCAATTCTGACCCGTTTCGGGTGCTATTACTCATTCTTTTGGGGTCCCAAAGCGATTTCCATGGTTGTTGAACCCCAAGGTGCTCTTATGTGTCGGTCATCCACAGTCGCGGCTTTGGCTGATTTGGGCCCGTTTCGTGGACTATTACTCACTATTTTGGGGTCCCGTAGTGATTTCTACGATTGACGAACAGCGGGGTGCGTTTACGTGTCGGTCATCAACACTCACAATTTTGGCCGATTCTGTTCCGTTTCGTGCACTATTACTCACCATTTTTGGTTCCGAGAGCGATTTCCACGATTGACGATCCACGGGGTGCGTTTGCGTGTCCGTCGTTAATACTCAAAGTTTTGGCCAATTCTGCCCGTTTAGTGGACTATTACTCACCATTTTGGTGTCCCGAAGTGATTTCCATAGTTGTTGAACCCCAAGGTGCGCTTACGTGTCGGTCATCAACACTCGTAGTTTTGGCCGATTCTGGGCTCTTTCATGGACTATTACTCACTGTTTTGGGGTCCCAAAGTGATTTCCCTGGTTGTCGAACCCCAAGATGTGCTTACGTGTTGGTCGTCAAGACTCGCAGTCTGGGCCGATTCTCGCCCGTTTCATGGATTATTACTCACTGTTTTGTGGTCCCGGAGTGATTTCCACGATTAACGAACTTAACCCTGGGTGCATTTATGTGCCGGTCATCAACACTCACTGTTTTTGTCGATTCTGGCTTGTTTCATGGCCTACTACTCACTGTTTTGAGGTCCCGAAGTGATTTCCATGATTAAGGAACCCCATGTGTTTAAGTTTCGGTCACTAGCACTCACAATTTTGGCCGATTCTGGTCCGTTTCGTGCAGTATTTTTCACTGTTTGGAGTCCCAGAGCGATTTCCACGATTGACGATCCCGGGGTGCGTTTACATGTCCGTCGTCAACACTCAAAGTTTTGGCCAATTCTGACCCGTTTCATGGACTATTACTCACCGTTTTGGCGTACCGAACCGATTTCCATAGTTGTTGAACCCCGAGGTGCGCTTACGTGTCGGTCATCCACACTCGCAGTTTTGGCCGATTCTGGCCCGTTTCATGGACTATTACTCACTGTTTTGGGGTCCCAAAGCGATTTCCACGATTGACCAATCCCGGGGTGTTTACGTGTTGGTCATCAACACTCATAGTTGTGACCGAATCTCGCCCGTTTAATGGACTATTACTCACTGTTTTGTTGTCCCGGAATGATTTCCACGATTAACGAACTTAACCCAGGGTTCATTTACGTGTCAGTCATCAACAGTCACAAGTTTTGGTCATTCTGCCCCGTTTCGTGGACTATTACTCACTGTTTTGAGGTCTCGGAGTGATTTCCATGATTAACAAACCCCGGGGTGCGTTTAAGTGTCGGTGATCAACACTCGCGATTTTTGTCAACTCTGACCCGTTTCGGGCGCTATTACTCACTATTTTGGGGGTCCCAAAGCGATTTCCATAGTTGTTGAACCCCAAGGTGCGCTTACATGCCGGTCATCAACACTCGCAGTTTTGGCCGATTCTGGCCCGTTTCATGGACTATTACTCACTGTCTTGGGGTCCCAAAGCGATTTCCATGATTGACGAATCCCGGGGTGCTTACGTGTTGGTCATCAACACTCATAGTTCCGGCCGAATCTGTCCTGTTTCATGGACTATTACTCACTGTTTTGTTGTCCCGGAGTGATTTCCACGATTAACGAACTTAACCCCAGGGTGCATTTACGTGTCGGTCATCAACAGACATAGCTTTGATCGATTCTGCCCCGTTTCCTTGACTATTACTCACTGTTTTGAGGTCTCGGAGTGATTTCCATGATTAACGAACCCCAGGCTGCGTTTAAGTGTCGGTGATCAACACTCGCGGTTTTTGTCAATTCTGACCTGTTTCGGGGGCTATTACTCACTGTTTTGGGGTCCCAAAATCGATTTCCATGGTTGTTGAACCCCAAGGTGCTCTTACGTGTCGGTCAACCACAGTCACGGCTTCGGCTGATTTGGGCCTGTTTCGTGGACTATTACTCACTATTTTGGGGTCCCGTAGTGATTTCTACGATTGACGAACAGCGGGGTGCGTTTACGTGTCGGTCATCAACACTAACAATTTTGGCCGATTCTCTTTCGTTTCGTGCACTATTACTCACAATTTTGGGTTCCGAGAGCGGCTTGCACGATTGACGATCCCCGGGGTGCGTTTGCGTGTCCGTCGTTAATACTCAAAGTTTTGGCCAATTCTGCCCGTTTAGTGGACTATTACTCACCGTTTTGGTGTCCCAAAGTGATTTCCATAATTGTTGAACCCCAAGGTGCGCTTACGTGTCGGTCATCAACACTCGCTGTTTTGGCCGATTCTGGGATCTTTCGTGGACTATTACTCACTGTTTTGGGGTCCCTAATGATTTCCATGGTTGTCGAACACCAAGGTGTGCTTACATGTTGGTCGTCAAGACTCGCAGTCTGGGCAGATTCTAGCCCGTTTCGTGGATTATTACTCACTGTTTTGTGGTCCCGGAGTGATTTCCACGATTAACGAACTTAACCCCGGGATGCGTTTATGTGCCGGTCATCAACACTCACAGTTTTTGTCGATTCTACCCCGTTTCATGGCCTATTACTCACTGTTTTGAGGTCCCGGAGTGATTTCCATGATTAAGGAACACCAGGGTGCGTTTAAGTGTTGGTCATTAGCACTCACAATTTTGGCCGATTCTGGTCCGTTTCGTGCACTATTACTCACTGTTTTGGGGTCCCAGAACGATTTCCACGATTGACGATCCCCGGGGTGCGTTTCCGTGTCCGTCGTCAACACTCAATGTTTTGGCCAATTCTGACCTGTTTTGTGGACTATTACTCACCGTTTTGGTGTACCGAAATGATTTCCATAGTTGTTGAACCCCGAGGTGCGCTTACGTGTCCATTATCAACACTCGCAGTTTTGTCCGATTCTGGCCCGTTTCATGAACTATTACTCATTGTTTTGGGGTCCCAAAGCGATTTCCACGATTGACAAACACTGGGGTGCTTACGTGTTGGTCATCCACACTCACAGTTCTGACCGAATCTCGCCCATTTCATGGACTATTACTCACTGTTTTGTGGTCCCGGAGTGATTTCCACGATTAACGAACTTAACCCCAGGGTGCATTTACGTGTCAGTCATCAACAGTCACAACTTTTGTTGATTCTGCCCCGTTTCGCGGACTATTACTCACTGTTTTGAGGTCTCGGAGTGATTTCCATGATTAACAAACCCCGGGTTGCGTTTAAGTGTCGGTGATCAACACTCGCGATTTTTGTCAATTCTGACCCGTTTCGGGGGCTATTACTCAATGTTCTGGGGTCCCAAAGCGATATCCATGGTTGTTGAACCCCAAGGTGCTCTTACGTGTCGGTCATCAACAGTCACGGTTTTGGCCGATTCTGGGCTGTTTTGTGGATTATTACTCCCTATTTTGGGGTCCCGGAGTGATTTCCACGATTGACGAACACCGGGGTGCGTCTATGTGCCGGTCATCAACACTCAAAATTTTGGTCGATTCTACTCCGTTTCATGGATTATTACTCACTGTTTTGAGGTCTCGGAGTGATTTCCATGATTAAGGAACCCCAGTGTGCGTATAAGTGTCGGTCGTCAACCCTCGCGGTTTTTGTCGATTCTGACCCGTTTCGTGGTCTATTACTCACCGTTTTGGGGGTCCCAAAGCGATTTCCATGGTTGTTGAACCCCAAGGTGCTCTTACATGTCGGTCATCAACATTCACGGTTTTGGCCGATTCTGGCCTGTTTCGTGGATAATTACTCCCTATTTCGCGTTCATGGAGTGATTTCCATGATTGACGCACACCAGGGTGCGTCTATGTGTTGGTCATCAACACTCGCAGTTTTGGCTAATTCTGGCCGTTTCATCGACTATTACTCACTGATTTAGGGTTCCTGAGCGATTTCCATGATTGACGAACCCTGGGGTGCGTTTATGTATCGTTCATCAATAGTCCTAGGTTTGTCCGTTTCCGGGCTCTTTCATGAACTATTACTCACCGTTTTGGGGTCCCAAAGCAATTTCCATGGTTGTCGAACCCCAAGGTGTGCTTACATGTTGGTCGTCAAGAATCGCAGTCTGGGCCGATTTTGGCCCGTTTCCTGGACTATTACTCAATTTTTTGTTCCCGAAGTGATTTCCACGATTGACAAACCCCAGGGTGCGTTTACGTGTCGGTCATCCGCAATCACAATTTTGGCCGATTCTGGTCCGTTTCGTGCCCTATTACTCACCGTTTTGGGGTCCCAGAGCGATTTCCACGATTGACGATCCCCAGGTTGTGTTTACGTGTCCGTCATCAACACTCAAAGTTTTGGCCAATTCTTACCCGTTTCGTGGACTATTACTCACCGTTTCTGTGTGCTGAAGCGATTTCAATAGTTGTTGAACCCCAAGGTGCGCTTACGTGTCGGTCATCAACACTCGCAGTTTTGGCCGATTCTGGCCCGTTTCATGGACTATTTCTCACTATTTTGGGGTCCCAAAGCGATTTCCACGATTGACGAATCCCGGGGTGCTTACATGTTGGTCATCAACACTCGTAGTTCTGGCCGAATCTGTCCCGTTTCATGGACTATTACCCACTGTTTTGTTTTCCCGGAGTGATTTCCATGATTAACAAACTTAACCCCGGGGTGCATTAACACTCGTAGTTTTGGCCGATTCGGGGCTCTTTCATGGACTATTACTCACTGTTTTGGGGTCCCAAATGATTTCCATGGTTGTCGAACACCAAGGTGTGCTTACATGTTGGTCGTCAAGACTCGCAATCTTGTTCGATTCTAGCTCGTTTCGTGGATTATTACTCATTGTTTTGTGGTCCCGAAGTGATTTCCACGATTAACGAACTTAACCCCGGGGTGCGTTTATGTGCCGGTCATCAACACTCACAGTTTTGGTCGATTCTGCCTCGTTTCATGGCCTATTACTCACTGTTTTGAGGTCCCGGAGTGATTTCCACGGTTAAGGAACCCCATGCGTTTAAGTGTCGGTCACTACCACTCACAATTTTGGCCGATTCTGGTCCGTTTCGTGCACTATTACTCACTCTTTTGGAGTCCCAGAGCGATTTCCAGGATTGGCAATCCCGGGGTGCGTTTAGATGTCCGTCGTCAACACTCAAAGTTTTGGCCAATTCTGACCCGTTTCGTGGACTATTACTCACCATTTTGGTGTACCAAAGCGATTTCCATAGTTGTTGAACCCCGAGGTGCGCTTACGTGTCAGTCATCAAAACTCGCAGTTTTGGCCGATTCTGGCCCGTTTCATGGACTATTACTCATTGTTTTGGGGTCCCAAAGCGATTTCCACGATTGATTAATCCTAGGGTGCTTACGTGTTGGTCATCAACACTCACAGTTCTGACCGAATCTCGCCCGTTTCATGGACTATTACTCACTGTTTTTTGGTCCTGGAATGATTTCCACGATTAACAAACTTAACCCCAGGGTGCATTTACGTGTCAGTCATCAACAACCACAACTTTTGTCGTTTCTGCCCCGTTTCGTGGACTTTTACTCACTGTTTTGGGGTCACAGAGTGATTTCCATGATTAACAAATCCCGGGGTGCGTTTAAGTGTCGGTAATCAACAGTCGCGGTTTTTGTGAATTCTGACCCGTTTCGCGGGCTATTACCCACTGTTTTGGGGTCCCAAAGCGATTTCCAATGTTGTTGAACCCCATGGTGCTCTTACGTGTCGGTCATCAACAGTCACAGTTTTGGCCGATTCTGGCCCGTTTCGTGGACTATTACTCCCAATTTTGGGGTCCCGGAGTGATTTCCACAATATACAAACACCGGGGTGCGTCTATGTGCCGGTCATCAACACTCACAGTTTTGGTCGACTCTACTCCATTTCATGGACTATTACTCACTGTTTTGAGGTCTCAGAGTGATTTCCACGATTAAGGAACCCCAGGGTGCATTTTAGTTTCGGTCATCAACACTGGCGGTTTTTGTCGATTCTGACTTGTTTCGTGGTCTCTTACTCACCGTTTTGCGGTCCCAAAGCGATTTCCATGGTTGTTGAACCCAAGGTGCTCTTACATGTCGGTCCTCAACATTCACGGTTTTGGCCGATTCTGGCCCGTTTCGTGGACTATTACTCCCTATTTTGCGGTCCTGGAGTGATTTCCATGATTGACAAACACCGGGGTGCGTCTATGTGTTGGTCATCAACACTTGCAGTTTTGGCTGATTCTGGCCATTTCATGGACTATTACTCACTAATTTCGGGTCCTTAAGCGATTTCCATGATTGACGTACCCCGGGGTGCATTTATGTATCGTTCATGAATAGTCCTAGGTTTGTCCGTTTCTGGGCTCTTTCATGGACTATTACTCACCGTTTTGGGGTCACAAAGCGATTTCCATGGTTGTCGAACCCCAAGGTGTGCTTACGTGTTGGTCGTCAAGAATCGCAGTCTGAACCGATTTTGGCCCGTTTCCTGGACTATTACTCAATTTTGGGTTCCCGAAGTGATTTCCATGATTGACGAACCCCAGGCTGCGTTTACATGTTGGTCATCAGCACTCACAATTTTGGCCGATTCTGGTCCATTTCGTGCACTATTACTCACCGTTTTGGGGTCCCAGAGCAATTTCCACGATTGACGATCGCCAGGTTGCGTTTACATGTCCGTTGAGGGAGTCCTGGACTAGGGGGTGTCCGGACAGCCGGACTATCATCGTCCGCCGGACTCCAAGACTACGAAGATACAAGATTGAAGACTCCGTCCCGTGTCCGGATGGGACTTTCCTTGGCGTGGAAGGCAAGCTTGGCGTCTACGGATATGTAGATCTCCTACCATTGTAACCGACTACTGTAACCCTAGCCTCCTCCGATGTCTATATAAACCGGAGGGCTTTAGTCCGTAGGACACAACATACATTACAACAATCATACCATAGGCTAGCTTTAGGGTTTAGCCTCCTTGATCTCATGGTAGATCCACTCTTGTACTACCCATATCATCAATATTAATCAAGCATGACGTAGGGTTTTACCTCCATCGAGAGGGCCCGAACCTGGGTAAAACATCGTGTCCCTCGTCTCCTATTACCATCCGCCTAGACACACAGTTCGGGACCCCTACCCGAGATCCGCCGGTTTTGACACCGACATTGGTGCTTTCGTTGAGAGTTCCTCTGTGTTGTCACCAATAGGCCCGATGGCATCTTCAACCAACGACGCTGTCCAGGGTCAGACTTTTCTTCCCGGACAGATCTTCGTATTCGGTGGCTTCGCACTGCGGGCTAATTCGCTTGGCCATCTGGAGCAGATCGAAAGCTACGCCCCTGGCCGTCAGGTCAGATTCGGAAGCCTAAACTTCACGGCCGATGTCCACGGAGACTTGATCTTCGACGGACCCGAGCCATAGCCAAGTGCGCCGCACTGTTGCGATGGGCATGATCTAGCTCTGCCGCCAAACAGTGCCTTGGTGGCCGCTGACGAATCCGCTCTGGCCACTGGTCCGGAGCCGATTGCCCGGATAGAGAATCGGTGGATAGACACCGCCTCGGGGGCTTCAACTTCTACGGTGATGGAGCCGAATACTGATCTTGTCTCTCGCAAAAATCATGATTCCGAGGTGCCGGACTCCTTGCCGGACTCCGAACCTCCCACGCCCCTACCAATCAAATCAGATTGGGCGCCGGTTATGGAATTCACCGCCGCGGACATCTTCCAATACTCGCCTTTTGGCGACATCCTGAATTCACTAAAGCACCTCTCGTTAGCGGGAGAGCCCCGGCCGGACTATGGCCAGGATGGTTGGGATACGGACGACGAAGAAATTCAGAGCCCACCCACCACCCACTTTGTAGCCACTGTCGACGACCTAACCGACATGCTAGACTACGACTCTGAAGACATCGACGCTATGGACGGCGATGCGGAGATTTAACAGAACCAGCGCCTACGAGGTAACCTGGAAGACCACCTCGTCATATGACATATACATGGTGGATACCCCAAAAGATGGGGACGGCGAAGAAACAGCGGAGGCAAATTCTTTAAAGAAACAGCCCAAGCGCCGGCGTCAGCGGCGCCGCTCTAAATCCCGCCACAGCAAGAATGGAGACTCCGGCACAGGAGACAATAATACCCCAGAAAGTGCCGAAGACAACCCCCTTCAGCAAAACTCAGCGCAGGAGGACGCAGAAGCAAGCCCTCGCGAGAGGGCGGCAGACGAAGAGGTTGAGGATTACAATTATATGCCTCCCTCCGAAGACGAGGCAAGCCTCAACGATGAAGAATTCGTCGTGCCCGAGGATCCCGTCGAACAAGAGCGTTTTAAACGCAGGCTTATCGCCACGGTAAACAGCCTAAAGAAAAAGCAGCAGCAGCTTCAAGCTGATCAAGACCTGCTGGCCGATCGATGGACCGAGGTCCTCGCGGCCGAAGAGTATAAACTCGAACGACCCTCCAAAAGCTATCCAAGACGCAAGCTGCTCCCCCGATTAGAGGCGGAAGCATACATACCTCCATCACCAGCGCACGATACGGCTGACCGACCACCCCGCGGTCGTGACAGAGAGGCATCCAGGCCCCCAGCCAAGACCGTACCCCGGCATCGCTCCAAAAGTATGAAGCCAAGAGGGAATGCGCCGGACTTGCGAGATATATTGGAGGACAAAGCAAGGCAATCCAGATCCATCTACGGATCACATGGGTGCCCCACAACCCATGACGAATACCGTCACACCGGATATTATAACCCCGGCCGGGCCGAATACGTCAGACAACGCTCTCTCGAGCTGCGTCGTGATATTTCTCAATACAGAGGCGCCGCACACCCACTATGTTTCACTGACGAAGTAATGGATCATCAAATCCCTGAAGGGTTTATACCCGTAAACAATGAATCCTAGGATGGCACAACAGACCCCGCGGTTTGGATAGAAGATTATCTTCTCCACATCCATATGGCCCGCGGCGACGATCTCCACGCCATCAAGTATCTCCCACTCAAGCTTAAAGGACCAGCTCGGCATTGGCTTAACAGCTTGCCCGCAGAGTCGATTGGGTGTTGGGAAGACCTGGAGGCCGCATTCCTTGATAACTTCCAAGGCACGTATGTGCGACCACCAGATGTCGATGACCTAAGACACATCCTTCAGCAGCCAGACGAATCGGCCACACAATTCTGGACACGGTTCTTGACGAAGAAAAATCAAATTGTCGACTGTCCGGATGCAGAGGCCCTTGCAGCCTTCAAGCATAACATCCACGACGAATGGCTAGCCCGGCACCTAGGACAGGAAAAGCCGAAATCTATGGCAGCCCTCACATCATTAATGACCCGCTTCTGCGCGGGAGAGGATAGCTGGCTAGCTCGCAGCAACAATCTCCGTAAAAATTCTGGCAGTCCGGGTACTAAGGACAACAACGGCAGGTCACGTCGAAACAAAAACAAACGCCGCATTAACGGCGATGACAAGGAGGATACGACTATCAACGCCGGATTCCGAGGCTCTAAACCCGGTCAACGGAAGAAGCCATTCAAAAGAACCACTCTGTGTCCATCCAATTTGGACCGAATACTCGACCGCTTATGCCAGATACATGGCACCCCTGAAAAACCAGCCAATCACACTAATAGAGATTGCTGGGTGTTCAAACAGGCAGGCAAGTTAATCGCCGAAAACAATGACAAGGGGGTAAACAGCGATGGCGAGGAGGAGACCCGACCGCCCGAACGATGAGAGGATGAAGGGTTTCCCCCACAAGTGCGGACGGTGAACATGATTTACGCAACCCATATACCCAAGAGGGAGAGGAAGCGCGCACTAAGGGGCGTATATGCGATGGAGCGATCGCCCAAGTTCAATCCATGGTCCTCTTGTCCGATCACTTTCGATCGAAGAGACCATCCGACCAGCATCGCCATGGCGGATTCGCGCGTGGTTTTAGACCCAATCGTCGATGGATTTCACCTCACGAGTCCCGATAGAGCGGCGGTAGTAGCTGAACCTGCTTTATCGGGATACGGTCGCAAAATGGGCATAGACCCTCAAGTATTAAACCTACAAAGACAACCTTTAAAGGTGTCATACCAGGTATGGAACCCAAGCAGACAGCTCGGTAACATGGAAGTAGTCTTCGGATCCCCGGACAATTTCCGGAGCGAGGAGTTAATCTTCGACATAGTCCCGTTTCGCAGCGGCTATCACGCTCTGCTCGGACGAACCGCGTTTGCCAAATTCAACGTGGTGCCGCATTACGCATACCTCAAGCTCAAGATGCCAGGCCCTCGCGGAGTCATCACGGTCAGCGGAATACGGCGCTCCCTCGAGCGAAGGAACATCTGGCGGCTCTTGCGGCGAAGTGCAGAGCAACCTCTTAAGGCAATTCTCGAGTCCGGCCATTAAACGGCCGAATACAACAAAATGCGCCCGAAGCAATACCAACCAAGACCACTGGCGCGATCGAGCCGCAGCGTAGTAATGCGGCTAACCCCGCCACAAGCATGATCGCAAGAATAACACTCGCGTACATCATTACGCTTTGGAGATACCATGGGCGAGGGAAGGGCACGATCGCAATGGACCCAGAGTGCGGTTCGACCACACCGGGGCTCGCAAGTGTGCCCCTTTTTTTATTATTATTTTCCTTCTTTGTGTACACAGGACTCCGGTAACAGAGGCCTGTCCGTGTAAACTGCCGAACTCGTGATCTGTGATCGGGGGCGAAAGAAGGCTGCGACGAACACTCAGGTGGTCTCAATTTCGAGCATTAAATTCGATTATATACACCAAATCCGCGGCTCACCCCTGGAGGGGGACATGTTTACTTAGTCCAAATCCCTTGCTTACCGCACTATTTGTATCAGTCCGCACTTATAGCAGACTTCCTTTAATAAATAATGCAACACTTTTCGACTGCAATTACATTACCTTATATATATATATATGTTCATTACACGACATCTTGCACCCGTACATTTTGGTACGGCCGAATACACCAGGGGCTTGTGTTCCCCGCGTTATGGTGTGATAAGTCCGAACACTTTCACAAGTGCGGCACCCCAAACTTATAGCATTATATGAATCGGCTCCGAATCATGTCTTGGGTCAATAGTTGGGTTTGCGGCTCCCATGTTTTGGTGCCTTACGTTCCGTTCATCGGCTAAGGTGCCACTGGGAGAACCACTGCGATTGCACCCGGTTGAGCCAGGCGGCGCCTCGATGAAGAAAGCTAAAACGGCGGCATGATAAGGCGAGAGCTGGTCGCTGTTCGAGAGGTTTTTTCGGGTCCTTAAAGACTCACGCCGCTTCGAGCGAAGTTCCGGACAATGTCCGACGAAGGCGTGGATAGCGCCCCATGTTCGGCCTTCCGAATACCAGGGGCTTCGCCGAAATTTAAAATTATAGAATTCTATGGCTAAGTGAGAGTGTTCAAGCATTATAAGTCCGGTTGCCTTGTTTGCTGTGTTGAGCGCCTCCCTAGATGGACCCAAAAATGGGAACAAGAGCGCTCAAGGTTATCCCGAACACCCCAGCACTCGTGACTTGGGGGCTGAAGCCAACGACTTGCCATCTCTCAGATGTTTACACGGCCGCACAGAAGGTAATATTTTAAATTAAACAAGCGTTGCTTAATGCGCACATGAATAAAGTTTCAGCACAAAGGATAATACATAAACGAGTCTACTCAAAGATTACATTTCGGGGGCACTCATCCGCAATATCGCGGGCTCCCTTCAGGACAGTTTTATAATACATTTCAGGCGTGCGATACTCCTTTCCCGGTGGCGGTGGGTCCATGAGAAGCTTCTCTGCATCCAACTTGCCCCAATGCACCTTTGTGCGGGCAAGGGCCCGACGAGCACCTTCAATATAGGCGGAGCGCTTGATGACCTCCAACCAGGGGCATGCATCCACCAGCCGCCGCACGAGGCCAAAGTAGCTCCCAGGCATGGCCTCGTCGAGCCACAACCGGACTATAAGGCCCTTCATGGTCTCCTCGGCTACCTTTGGAGTTCGACCACTGCTTCACTGGTCGCTTGGGGCACCGGTGTCCGCCTCGCAGATCTTGGGACCGAAGACATTTTCCGTCGAGCTCCCCTCCTCGCCATGATAGAATGCGGCGGCATCGGACGCACTACATGGTAGATCTGCAAACGCCCCTGGAGAGCTCCGAATGCGGGTAAGTGTCAGGTATTTTACATTAACATGCTTGCTTTGCATGAAAAATGCCTTACCCGCCGCTATTTCTTTACATCTTCAACCTCCTGAAGGTCCTGATGGGCCTCGGCCTTGGCGGACTAGGCACTTTCGAGAGCCGAGGCAAGCTCGGACTCTCGAGTCTTGGAGTCACGCTCCAAACTCTCATGTTTCTCCATGAGAGCCTGGAGCTCTTGCCGTACTTCCGCCACCCGTGCCTCCTGCTTCTCTCGCTCTTCTCGCTCCGCGGCCGCACTGCATTCGGCCGCGGACACAGCCTCCTTTAGGGCTGCCACCTCGTTCGTGGCACCTGCAATACCCATGTTATCCTTGTTAATTTTATTGCAACCTAAATCATTTTCTGTAAGGTAACTATTCAAAGTGGTGTGACTCACCTTCTTTGTCCTCGAGCTGCTTCTTGGCATGGCCGAGCTCTTGCTCGGACCGCTCGAGGTCCTTCTTCAACACATCGACTATGGCCGATAGTGTGGCAGAGGTCAGCAGCGTAGCCTGCAAACCCATATTGACATATTTTAAGCAACCCTGCGTATATCTTGTTAGATCCTCAGTCCGGCTTTTCTTTCCGAACACCGAACTGAGCATCAGGGGCTACTGTCCATGCGGTATTACATTACATAATTTTAACTTCTTACCTTAAAGCCAGTTAGAAGGCTGCTGCAGGCTTTGTTCAGCCCGCTTTTGGCGAGCTGAACCTTTTGAATCACCGCACTCATGATAGTGCGGTGTTCTTCCTCGATGGAAGCGCCTTTAAGCTCTTCCAGCAAGTTATCCGGCGCCACCGGTTAGACGGAGGTCGCTGGTGTCACGGTCTTGCCCTTCTTTCAAAGGGGCCGCTTACCGGACTCTGGAACCACTGTAGGTTCCGATGTAGAGTCCGGCGCAAAGTCCGGGAGGCTGCCCGACGGTGCCTCCGGAGCCTCCTCCTGATGGGTCCCTCTCTGGGATCATACCTCGGTGTCCTTGTCGGCACGTGGGGTAGAGGCAGTCGGAAGTGAATCCACATCCGACGGGGCCAACGACCCGCTCGATGAGTCGGGGAGATCGTCATCGGCCGGACTACGGACAGAATGTGGCATTAAGGACACTACGCGACACGAAAGAAATTGCACATCAAGGATCCGGATACTTACGATCTTGCCGGACGCCTGACCCTTGGAGGCCACTCATCCTCGCCAACGCTGGTGTTGGCGAAACTGTCCCCCTCTTGGACCCTTCGGCCTCCCCTATTGGGGAAGCCTTCCTCTTCTTCTCTCCCTCCTCCAGGAGAGAGTACTCTTCCTCCTCCTCGTCTTCGGGGGAGGAGTACACCTCGTCGTCAGACGCCTGATTGCGGGAACTCTTTCGAGTCCCCGCGGCCACCTTCTTGGCCTTTTTCTCTGGCACCACGTGTGGTGCTGGAACCAGCAGCCCTGCTAAATGGGCGTTCTCTGGGTCCTCTGGCATGGGAGCCGGGCTGATGACCTACTTGGCCTTCTCCATCCATTCCTGTCAAAGGAAAATAGAGATTGAAACCCTCTTAGAATCAATTTGATTACCACGAGTGTCCCATAAAGGGGTTGAATCACTTACCTCGTCAGCCGGATGCTGCGAGCGAAATCCGCGATCTTCTGTCGTGGATGCGGGGGCTTCGGCGCCCTTAAACAGCACCCTCCAGGCGCCTTCCTATGTCGTATCGAAGAGCCCGCTTAGCGCCTGGTGCTGTTCCGGATTGAACTCCCACAGATTGAATGCCCGTTCTTTGCATGGGAGAATCCGGCGGATGATCATGACTTGGACCATGTCGACGAGCCTGAGCTTACCGCTCACCAGCTTCTGGATGTAGGCTCGAAGTCCCGTCAGCTCCTTCGGGTTGCCCCACGTCAAGCCCTTCTCTTTCCAGGAGGTGAGCTGCGTGGGGACGCCAGATCTAAACTCGGGGGCCGCCGCCCATGTGGGCTTGCGCGGCTCGGTGATGTAGAACCACCCCGATTGCCACCCCTTGACGGAGTCCACGAAGGCCCCTTCGAGCCAAAGAACGTTGGGCAACTTACCCAACATGGCGCCTCCGCATTCGCTTATGCGTGCCCTTCACAACCTTCGCTTGCGTTGAAGGTCTTGAGCCACAGCGAAGTGGGGCGGATGTAGAGGAAGGTTTCCTCGCACACGACGATAAACGCCGAGATGTTGAGGATGAAGTTCGGCGCCAGATCGTGGAAATCCAGGCCGTAGTAAAACATGATCCCCCGGACAAATGGGTGCAGTGGAAATCCCAGTCCGCGGAGGAAGTGGGGGAGGAAGATAACCCTCTCATGGGGCCCAGGGGTAGGGATGAGCTGCCCCTCATCGGGCAACCGATGCGCGATATCGCCGGAAAGATATCCGGCGCTGCTCTGTTTGGTGATATGCTCCTCCTTAACGGTGGAGGCCAACCATTTGCCTCCCGCTCCGGACATATTCGGAGAAGGTTGGGGCGAGATACGCGAGCTTGGGCGTTGGAGCTTGAGTACGCGGAGATAGATAAGCAAAGGAGGAAGAAGGCGTAGGTGAGAAGGTAAATCCTTATCCCTTATATATAGGCGGACGAAAACTATGCGTCCCCACTGGCCTGATAAAACTTGCTTATCTCCCAAGCGCCACCATCAATGGCGCGGTTGGGTTACCCACGTCCGTATTGATGAGAATCCCGGAATAAGCGGAACACGATCTCTGCTTCGACAAGGCGTGCCAAGAAACGCGCCGCTAAGCGTCTTTGAGGTGGTATAGTAAAAAACTATTCAAACAAAAGCTTGGTAGCGGTGTGATGTCACGCCGCATAATACGTCAGCAGATTGGACTGGTGTATATTTTATTCTCTCTACGGTGGAATGTGGAATTTATTTTGCAGAGTCGGACACTATCCTGGTGTTCATGATCTTCTCTGGATTATTCAAGGGAGGAACCCGCGTTGCAATGCCGAACATTATGTGCGCCGGACTTATCGTCATTGAAGCCTGGTTAGGGCTCTTGAGGAGTCTGGACTAGGGGTGTCCGGACAGCGGACTATCATCGTCCGCCGGACTCCAAGACTACGAAGATACAAGATTGAAGACTCCGTCCCGTGTCCGGATGGGACTTTCCTTGGCGTGGAAGGCAAGCTTGGCGATACGGATATGTAGATCTCCTACCATTGTAACCGACTCTGTGAAACCCTAGCCTCCTCCGGTGTCTATATAAACCGGAGGGCTTTAGTCCGTAGGACACAACATACATTACAACAATCATACCATAGGCTAGCTTTAGGGTTTAGCCTCCTTGATCTCATGGTAGATCCACTCTTGTACTACCCATATCATCAATATTAATCAAGCAGGACGTAGGGTTTTACCTCCATCGAGAGGGCCCGAACCTGGGTAAAACATCGTGTCCCTCGTCTCCTGTTACCATCCGCCTAGACGCACAGTTCGGGACCCCATACCCGAGATCCGCCGGTTTTGACACCGACATCGGTCATCAACACTCAAAGTTTTGGCCAATTCTGACCCATTTCATGGACTATTACTCACCGTTTCTATGCCCCGAAGCGATTTCAATAGTTGTTGGACCCCAAGGTGCGCTTACGTGTCGGTCATCAACACTCGCAGTTCATGGCCCGTTTCATGGACTATTACTCACTGTTTTAGGGTCCCAAAGCGATTTCCACGTTTGACAAATCCCGGGGTGCTTACATGTTGGTCATCAACACTCGCAGTTCTAGCCGAACCTGTCCCGTTTCATGGACTATTACTTACGGTTTTGTTTTCCCGGAGTGATTTCCATGATTAACAAACTTAACCCCAGGGTGCATTTACGTGTCGGCCATCAACAGTCACAACTTTGGTCGATTCTGCCCCGTTTCCTAGACTATTACTCACTGTTTTGAGGTCTCGGAGTGATTTCCATGATTAACGAACCCCAGAGTGCGTTTAAGTGTCAGTGATCAACACTCGCGGTTTTTGTCGATTCTGACACGTTTCGGGGGCTATTACTCACTATTTCGGGGTCCCAAAGCGATTTCCATGGTAGTTGAACCCCAAGGTGCTCTTACGTGTCGGTCATCAACAGTCGCAGTTTTGGCTGATTTGGGCCCGTTCCATGGACTATTACTCACTATTTTGGGGTCTCGTAGTGATTTCTACGATTGACGAACACCGGGGTGCGTTTACGTGTCGGCCATCAACACTCACAATTTTAGCCGATTCTGTTCCGTTTCGTGCACTATTACTCAACATTTTGGGTTCCGAGAGCGATTCCCACGATTGACGATCCCCGAGGTGCGTTTACGTGTCCGTCATCAATACTCAAAGTTTTGGCCATTTCTACCCATTTAGTGGACTATTACTCACCGTTTTGGTGTCCCGAAGTGATTTCCAAAGTTGTTGAACCCCAAGGTGCGCTTACGTGTCGTCATCAACACTCGCAGTTTTGGCCGATTCTGGGCTCTTTCGTGGACTATTACTCACTGTTTTGGGGTCCCAAATGATTTCCATGGTTGTCAAACACCAAGGTGTGCTTACGTGTTGGTCGTCAAGACTCGCAATCTAGGCCGATTCTAGCCCGTTTCGTGGATTATTAATCACTGTTTTGTGGTCCTGGAGTGATTTCCAAGATTAACGAACTTAACCCCGTGGTGCGTTTATGTGCCGGTCATCAACACTCATAGTTTTTGTCGATTCTGCCTTGTTTCATGGCCTATTACTCACTGTTTTGAGGTCCCGGAGTGATTTCCACGATTAAGGAACCCCATGTGTTTAAGTGTCGGTCACTAGCACTCACAATTTTGGCCGATTCTGGTCCGTTTCATGCACTATTACTCACTCTTTTGGAGTACCAGAGCGATTTCCACGATTGGCAATCCCGGGGTGCGTTTACATGTCTGTCGTCAACACTCAAAGTTTTGGCCAATTCTCACCCGTTTCGTGGACTATTACTCACTGTTTTGGTGTACCGAAGCGATTTCCATAGTTGTTGAACCCCGAGGTGCGCTTACGTGTCGATCATCAACACTCACAGTATTGGCCGATTCTGGCCCGTTTCATGCACTATTACTCATTGTTTTGGGGTCCCAAAGCCATTTCCACGATTGATGCATCCTGGGGTGCTTACGTGTTGGTCATCAACACTCACAGTTCTGACCGACTCTCGCCCGTTTCATGGACTATTACTCACTATTTTTTGGTCCTGGAATGATTTCCACGATTAACAAACTTAACCCCAGGGTGCATTTACGTGTCAGTCATCAACAATCACAACTTTTGTCGATTCTGCCACGTTTCGTGGACTATTACTCACTGTTTTGAGGTCTCGGAGTGATTTCCATGATTAACAAATCCCGGGGTGCGTTTAAGTGTCGGTAATCAACACTCGCGGTTTTCGTGAATTCTGACCCGTTTCGGGGGCTATTACCCATTGTTTTGGGGTCCCAAAGCGATTTCTATGGTTGTTGAACCCCATGGTGCTCTTATGTGTCGGTCATCAACAGTCACGGTTTTGGCCGATTCTGGCCCGTTTCGTGGACTATTACTCCCAATTTTGGGGTCCCGGAGTGATTTCCACGATTGACGAACAACGGGGTGCGTCTATGTGCCGGTCGTCAACACTCACAGTTTTGGTCGATTCTACTCCATTTCATGGACTATTACGCACTGTTTTGAGGTCTCAGAGTGATTTCCACGATTAAGGAACCCCAGGGTGCGTTTAAGTTTCGGTCATCAACACTGGCGGTTTTTGTCGATTCTGACTTGTTTCGTGGTCTCTTACTCACCGTTTTGGGGTCCCAAAGCGATTTCCATGGTTGTTGAACCCAAGGTGCTCTTACATGTCGGTCATCAACATTCATGGTTTTGGCCGATTCTGGCCCGTTTCGTGGACTATTACTCCCTATTTTGCGGTCCTGGAGTGATTTCCACGATTGACGAACACCGGGGTGCGTGTATGTGTTGGTCATCAACACTCGCAGTTTTGGCTGATTCTGGCCGTTTCATGGACTATTACTCATTGATTTCGGGTCACTAAGCGATTTCCATGATTCACGTACCCCGGGGTTCGTTTATGTATCGTTCATCAATAGTCCTAGGTTTGTCCGTTTCTGGGCTCTTTCATGGACTATTACTCACCGTTTTGGGGTCCCAAAGCGATTTCCATGGTTGTCGAACCCCAACGTGTGCTTACGTGTTGGTCGTCAAGAATCGCAGTCTGGACCGATTTTGGCCCGTTTCTTGGACTATTACTCAGTTTTCGGTTCCCGAAGTGATTTCCACGATTGACGAACCCCAGGGTGCGTTTACGTGTCGGTCATCAGCACTCACAATTTTGGCCGATTCTGGTCCGTTTCGTGCACTATTACTCACTGTTTTGGGGTCCCAGAGCGATTTCCACGATTGATGATCCCCAGGTTGCGTTTACATGTCCATCGTCAACACTCAAAGTTTTGGCCAATTCTGACCCATTTCGTGGAATATTACTCACAGTTTCGTTGTCCCGAAGCGATTTCCATAGTTGTTGAACCCCAAGGTGCGCTTATGTGTCGGTCATTGTCGGTGTCAAAACCGGCGGATCTCGGGTAGGGGGTCCCGAACTGTGCGTCTAGGCGGATGGTAACAGGAGACAAGGGAGACGATGTTTTTACCCAGGTTCGGGCCCTCTCGGTGGAGGTAAAACCCTACACCTGCTTGATTAATATTGATGATATGGGTAGTACAAGAGTTGATCTACCACGAGATCAAGGAGGCTAAACCCTAGAAACTAGCCTATTATATGATTGTTGTTCGTCCTACGGACTAAAACCCTCTGGTTTATATAGACACCGGAGAGGGCTAGGGTTACACAGAGTCGGTTACAATGGTAGGAGATCTACATATCCGTATTGCCAAGCTTGCCTTCCACGCCAAGGAAAGTCCCATCCGGACACGGGACGAAGTCTTCAATCTTGTATCTTCAAAGTCTTGGAGTCCGGCCAAAGATGATAGTTCGGCTATCCGGACACCCCCTAGTACAGGACTCCCTCACCAGCTCCTGAACCAGGCTTCAATGACGACAAGTCCGGCGCGCATATTGTCTTCGGCATTGCAAGGCGGGTTCCTCCTCTGAATACTTCATAGAAGATTTTGAACACCAGGATAGTGTCCGGCTCTGCAAAATAAGTTCCACATACCACCGTAGAGAGAATAACATTTACACAAGTTCAATCTGCTAACGTATTCTGTGGCGTGACATCACACCATGGCCAGGCCTTTATTCGAATCATTTTTACTGTTCCACCTCAGCGCGTTTAGCGAAGCGGTTTCCTTGGCACGTCTTGTCAAAGTAGAGATCGTGTCCCCTTATTCTGGGATTCTCATCAATACGGGTGTGGGTAACCCAACCGCGCCCTTGATTACGGCGCTTGGGAGATAAGTGCGTTTTACCAGGCAGGTGGGGACGCATAGTTTCGTCCGTCCATATATAAGGGGATAAGGATCCGCCTTTTTACCCACGCCTTCTTCCTCCTTTGCTTATCCATTTCCGCGCACTCGAGCTCCAGTGCCCAAGTCCGCACATCTCGCCTCAACCTTCCTCAGCCATGTCCGGAGCAGGAGGCAAGTGGATGGCCTCCTCCGTCATGGAGGGGCACATCAAAAAGTTGAGGAAAGCCGGATACCTGCACAACGACATTGCGCACCGGCTTCCTGACGAGGGGCAGCTTGTCGCCACCCCCAGGCCCCATGAGAGGGTGGTGTCCCTTCCCCATTTCCTCCGCAGACTGGGCTTCCCACTCCACCCATTTGTCCGGGGGCTCATGTTCTACTACAACCTGAATTTCCACGATCTAGCCCCGAATTTCATCCTCAACATCTCAGCGTATATCGTTGTGTGCGGGGCCTTCCTCCGCATCACACCCCACTTCAGCTTATGACTGAAGACCTTCAATGTCAAGCCGAAGGTAGTGGGCGGTCAGCAGGCGGAGTGCGGAGGCGCCATGGTGGGCAAGGTGCCCAACGTCAAATGGCTCGAGGGCGCCTTCGTGGAAACCATCAAAGGGTGGCAATTGGGGTGGTTCTACATCACCGAGCCGCGTGACCCTGAATGGGCAGCGGCCCCCGAATTCAGATCTGGCATCCCCACACGGCTCACCTCCTAGAAAGAGAAGGGCCTGACATGGGGTGATTTGGAAGAGCTGACGGGACTCCAAACCTGCGTCCAAAACCTTGTGAACAAGAAGATCAAGCTCGTCAACGCAGTCCAGGTCATGCTCATCCACCGGATCCTCCCGTGCCAAGAACGGGCTTTCAACCTGTGGGAGTTTGATCCGGCACAGCACCAGACCTTGAGCAGGCTCTTCGACACTACGTACGAAGACGCCTGGAGGGTGCTGTTCAAGGGCGCCGAGGCTCCCGCAACCGCTACCGAAGATCGTGGATTCAGCTCGCAGCGTCAAGCCGGCGAGGTAAGCTATTTTACCCTTTACGGGACACTTGTTTTTCATAGTTTGACTCTACGCGGGATCTAAACTCCCTTACCTTTGATAGGCCTGGCAGAAGAAGTCCGGGCAGGTTAACTCTCCGGCTCCCTTACCAGAAGACCCAGCGGACGCCCGGGGCTACTGGTTCCGGTGCCTTACCTGGTGCCGGAGAAGAAGGCCAAGAAGAAGGCCACGGGAACCCGAAAGAATTCCCGGCATCAGGTGTTATCGGACTCATCGTCCGATGACTCCGAGGCGGACTCCTCCCGTGAAGACAAGGAGGAGAAAAAGGAGGCTTCTCCCCTAGCGGGTTGAGAGAAGAAAAGGAAGGCCTCCCCAACTGGGGAGGCCGGAGGGTCCAAGAAGGGAAGGACCCTTCCTCCGGACTGTTCCACCAACGCCGACGACGGCGAAGAGGAGTGGCCCTCAAGGGCCAAGCCCCTGGCGAGATCGTAAGTGTCCGGATTATAGAATAACTCATGATTTTTCTTTTCTCGCGTAGTGTCTTCTAACACCGAATACAACCATGTAGCCCGCCCAAGGACGAGCTCCCCGCTTCGTTGAGCGGCTCTCTGGATTCGTCGGATGTGAATAGCACTCACTTCCGACCGCCTCCTCCCCCCGTGACGCAGACGACGCCGCGGTGGAGTCCCAGAAGGGGCCCGACCAGGAGGAGGAGGAGGTCCTGGAGGTGCCGCAAGGCAACCTCCCGGACTTTGGGCACGAGGGGGATCAACCCCCAAATGGTTCTGAGTTCGGCCCTGGGCCGAACTCCGCACTGGAACCTTTAGTGGCTCCGGAGTCCGGCAGGTGGCCCCTTCGTAAGAAGGCCAGGACTGCGACACCGGTGACCTTCGTCCAGCCGGAGGCACCGGATAATTGCCTGGAGGCGCTCAATGGCGCATCCATCGACAAGGAGCACCGCATTGTTATGAGTGCGGTGATCCAGAAAGTTCAGTCTGCCAAGAGCGGGCTGACTGAAGCCTGTACCAGCCTTCTAACAGGCTTTGAGGTAAGTTTTTAAGATGTGTAAGAATATTACCGCATAGACAGTAGCCCCTGATGCTCAGTTTGGTGTTTAGGAAGAAAAGCCGAACTGAGGATCTAAAAAGATATACGCATGAGTCTAACATAAGCATGTCAATATGGGAATGCAGGCTGCGTTGTTGACCTCTGCCAGACCGATCATGGAGGTCAATGTATTGAAGCGAGCCTCGGCGGTCCAAGAACGAGCTCGGCCGTGCAAGAAGCAGCTCGAGGACAAGGAAGGTAAGTAATACCTTATTAAAGTAATACCTTATAGAAAGGATTTGGTTGCAAAAAAATGACAGGAATAACGTGAGTATTGCAGGGGCCACAAACGAGGTGGCGACCCTGAAGGAAGCGGTGTCCAAGGCCGAAAGCAATGCGGCCGCAGAATGCACCGAGCGATAGAAGCAGGAGGCGCGGGTGGCGGAGGTGCGACAAGAGCTCCAGGCTCTCGTGGAAAAACACGAGAGTTTGGAGCGTGACTCGAAGACTCGAGAGTCCGAGCTCGCCTCGGCTCTTGAGAGTGCCGAAGCCGCTAAGGCCGAAGCCCAAAAAGCCCTCCAGGAAATTGAGGCAATAAAGAAGATAGCGGCGGGTAAAGCATTCTTCATGCAAAGCAAGCATGTAAAAGTGAATTATCTGTTATTTACCCGAATTCGGAGCTCTCCAGGAGCGTTCACATATCTGCCCCGTAGTGTGTCCAATGCTGCCGCGTTCTACCAAGCCGAGGAGGGGAGATCGACGGAGAAGGTGTTCTGGTCTCAATATGCTGAGGCTGGACATCCGGTGCCCCTGAGCGACCAGCTGAAGCAGCTGGTCGAGCTCCACAAGGTGGCCGAACAGGCCATCAAGGGCTTCATTGTTCGGCTGTGGCCTAAAGCAGCCATGCCTGGGAGCTACTTCGGTCTGGTGCGGCGGCTGGTGGACGCCTGTCCATGGATTGAAGTCATCAAGCGTTCTGTCTGCATTGAAGGTGCCCGTCGGGCCCTTGCCCACGCTAAAGTTCACTGGGGCAAGATGGACGCCGAGAAGCTTGTGACGGACATGCCACCGTCGGGCAAGGAGTATCACACGCCCGAGATGTACTATAAGGGTGTCCTGAAGGGTGCCCGCCTTATAGCGGGTGAATGCTCCAAAGATGTAATTTTTGAGTACACTCGCATTTGTTATCCTGTGCGCTGAAAACTTTGTTCATATGCACTAAGCAACGCTTGTTAATTTAAAATATTACCTTCTGTGTGGTCGTTTATCAAATTTTAGAGATGGCAAGTCGTTATTTCAGCCCCATGCCACAGTCTTTGGGGTGTTCGGGATAAACTTGAGCGCTCTTGTTCCCATTCTTGGGTCCTTCGAGGGAGGCGCTCAACACAACGAACCAGGCAACCGGACTTATAATGCTTGAACACTCCCACTTAGCCATAGATTCTATAATTTTAAATTTCGGTGAAGCCCCTAGTGTTCGGAAGACCGAATTCGGGGCGCTATCCACGCCTGGGCCGGACAAAGCCGACTCCTCTCTCTAAACGGCATAAGTGTTTAGCAACTCGAAAAAACCTCTCGAACAGCGACCGGCTCTCGCCCTATCATGACGGTCAGTTTTAGCTTTCTCCACTGAGGTGCTCAACCCAGCTCAACTGGGGCACAATCGCAGTGGTTCTCCCAGCGCTACCTTAGCCGATATAACGGAACGTAAGGTACCCAAACATGGGAGCCGGGCAAACCGAACTATTGACCCAAGACATGATTCGGAGCCGATGCATATAATGCTATAAGTTCGGGGTGCCGCACTTGTTAAAGTGTTTGGACTTATCACACCATATTTTGGGGTACTTAAGCCCCTGGTGTATTTGGCCATACCAAAGCGTACGGATGCAACATGTCATAAGTGAACATATATAGATAAAATAGGAATGCAATAATAGGCAAAAAGCGATGCATTACTTATTCAAAAGATACTGCAATGAAAGCAGAACGATACAAATAGTGCGATAAGCAAGGGGTGGGACTATTTAACATGTCCCCCTCCAGGGGTAGGCTGTGGGATGGTATGTAAAACAGGTATACTGCTCGTAATAGAGACCACCTGGACAATCGACGTAGCTTTTCTGCTTCCCTGGCTGTTGCATCGTGAGTTCGGCAAGTCTACTGCCGGACAGGGCTTCTGGAAAACGGAGTCCTGCGAATAAGAGAAAAAAATGAATGACACAATTGGGAGCCCCTGGTGCGGTTGAGCCGCTCTCCGGGCATGCCATGGTCGTGCCCCTATCCCTATGCCCATGGTATCTCCAGAGCGTAATTATGTACGCGATGTACTGGTCTCGCGATTTCGCGAGGGCTGGGGTTGGTGCCGCATTGCTACGCGTGCTCGGAACGTGCCAGGTGGTCTTGTTGTAGGTTACTCCGGGCGCGCTTGACGGTGTCCGGCCGCTTAACAGCGGACTCGAGAATTGCCTTAAGAGGCTACTTTGTACTTCCGCCACGAGCGCTGTATGCTCCTCCGCTCGGAGAGGCGTTCGGTGTTTCCGTTGACCGTAATGACTCCTTGAGGGCCTGGCATCTTGAGCTTGAGGTATGCGAGTGCGGCACCACATTGAACTTTACCAATGCGGTTCGTCCGAAAGCAAGTGCATGATAGCCGCCATGAGCGGGACTATGTCAAGATTAACTCTTCGCTTCGGAAGTTATCCGGGGATCCGAAGATCACTTCAAGTGTGACTGAGCCTGTACAGTTGGCCTCTACACCTGGTATCACACCTTTGAAGGTCGTCTTTGTGGGTTTAATCCTTGAGGGGTCTATGCCCATCTTGCGCACTGTATCCTGATAAAGCAGGTTCAGGCTGCTGCCACCGTCCATCAGGACTCTAGTGAGGTGAAATCCGTCGACGATTGGGTCTAGAACCAATGCGGCGAATCCGCCATGGCGGATGCTAGTGGGGTGGTCCCTTCGATCGAAAGTGATCGGGCAGGAGGACCACGGATTGAACTTTGGGGCGACTGGCTCCATCGCATATACATCTCCGAGTGCATGCTTCCACTCCCTTTTGGGTATGTGGGTTGCATATATCATGTTTCCGTTCGCACTTGTGGGGGAAACCCTTCTGTCCTCTATTGCTCGGCGGCCGAGTCTCCTCCTCGTCATCGCTATGCAGCCCCTTGTCATTGTTTTCGGCAGTGAACTTGCCTGCCTGCTTGAACACCCAACAATCCCTGTTGGTGTGATTCGCTGGCTTTTTGGGGGTGCCGTGTATCTGGCACGAGCGATCGAGTATTCGGTCCAAATTGGACGGGCCCGGTGTATTTCTTTTGAATGGCTTTTTCCGCTGACCGGGTTTAGAGCCTCTGAATCCGGCATTGACTACCGTATCCTCAGTATTGTCGCCATTAATGCGGCGCTTGTGCTTGTTGCGACGCGACTTGCCGTTGGTGTCCTTGGTATCCGAATTACCAGGGCTCTTGGTCAGGTTGTTACTGCGAGCTAGCCAGCTGTCCTCTCTCGCGCAGAAGCGGGTCATGAGTGATGTGAGGGCTGCCATGGATTTTGACTTTTCCTATCCTAGGTGCCGGGCAAGCCACTCGTCGCGGATGTTATGTTTGAAGGCTGCAAGGGCCTTTGCATCCGGACAGTCGACAATTTGATTTTTCTTGGTTAAGAACCGTGTCCAGAATTGTCTGGCCGATTCATCTGGCTGCTGAATTATGTGGCTTAGGTCATCAACGTTTGGTGGTCGCACATATGTGCCCTGGAAGTTATCAAGGAATGCAGCTTCTAGGTCTTCCCAACAACCAATTGATTCTGCTGGCAAGCTGTTGAGCCAATGCCGAGCTGGTCCTTTAAGCTTGAGTGGGAGGTATTTGATGCCGTGTAAATCATCACCGCGGGCCATGTGGATGTGAAGGAGATAGTCCTCGATCCAAACCGCAGGATCTGTTGTGCCGTCGTATGATTCAATGTTTACGGGTTTGAAACCCTCGGGGATTTGATGATCGATTACTTCGTCTGTGAAGCATAGTGGGTGTGCCGCGCCTCTGTATTGGGCTATATCATGACGAAGCTCAAATGAGCTTTGTCTGCCGTGTTCAGCCCGGCCGGAATTTCTCTATCCGGCATCACGGTTATCATCATGTATCGCGGGGCGCTCACGCGATCCGTAGATCGATCTTGTTTGCCTTGCCTTGTCCTCGAGTATATCCCGCAGGTCTGGCGCATTTTCCCGTGCCTTGGTATTTTTTGAGCGGCGCCGGGGTGCGGCTTGAGTGTAGGGCCGAGAGGCCTCTCTGTCGCAGCCATGAGGTGGCCGGTCGGCCGTATTATGCGCTAGTGATGTAGGTTTAGGTGCTTCCTCCTCTAATCAGGCTAGCAGCCTGTGTTTTGGGTAGCTCTTGGAGGGGAGTTCGAGTTCATACTCTTTGGCCGCAAGGACTTCAGTCCATTTGTTGGCTAGCAAGTCTTGGTCAGCTCTAAGCTCTTGCTGCTTTTTCTTGAGGCTGCTTGCCGTGGCCATGAGCCTGCATTTGAAATGCTCTTGTTCGACAGGATCCTCAGGTACGACAAATTCGTCGTCGTCGAGGCTTGCCTCGTCTTCGGAAGGAGGCATATAATTATCGTCCTCTACTTCTCTGTCTGCCGCTCTCTCATGAGGGCTGGCTTCTCCATCCTCCTGCGCTGAATCCTCTTTGGAGGGGTTGTCTTCAACCTTTGTCCAGGGGTGTTATTGTCTCCGGTGCCGAAATCTCCATTTTTGCTGTGGCGGGATTTAGAGTGGCGCCGCTGACGCCGATGCTTAGGCTGTTTCTTGGAGGGGGTCATCCTCCATTGTTCCATTGCCATTCCCATCCTTTGGGATGTCCACCATGTATATGTCGTATGACGAGGTGGCCTTCCAGTGCCCTTTAGGCGCTGGTTCTTGGTTGTCTCCTGCATCGTCGTCCATACCGTCAATGTCTTCAGAGTCGAAGTCGAGCATGTCGGTTAAATCATCGACAGTGGCTACTAAGTGGGTGGTGGGTGGGCGTTGAATTTCTTCGTCGTCCGCGTCCCAACCTTCCTGACCATAGTCCGGCCAGGGCTCTCCAGATAAAGAGAGAGACCTTAGTGAATTCAGGATGTCGCCAAAGGGCGAGTGCTGAAAGATGTCTGCAACGGTGAACTCCATGATCGGCGCCAAATGGGATTCAATTGGCAGGGGCGCGTAAGGTTCGGTGTCCGGAGAGGAGTCCGACACCTTGGAGTCACGAGCTTCACAAAGGACAGGGTCGGTATTCAGCTCTATCGCCGTAGAGGTAGTAGCCCCCGAGTCGGTGTCCAGCCACCCGTCCTCGATCGGCGCAGTCGGCTCCGAGCTAAGGGTCGGAGCGGACACTTGTGGGCCCTCCAGGGCACTGTCCGGCAGCAGAGCTAGATCATGCCCATCGTAACAGTGCGACGCGCTTGGCTGTGGATCGAATCCGTCGAAGATCAAGTCTCCGCGGACGTCAGCCGTATAGTTCAAACTTCCAAATCGGACCTGACGGCCAGGGGCGTAGCTTTCAATCTGCTCCAGATGGCCAAGCGAGTTGGCCCGCAGTGCAAAGCCGCCGAATACGAAGATCTGTCCTCGGAGAAAAGTCTCACCCTGGACCGCGTCATTGTTGATGATCGAAGGAGCCATCGGGCCAAAAGGTGACGACACAGAGGAACTCTCAATGAAAGCACCAATTTCGGTGTCAAAACCGGCGGATCTCGGGTAGGGGGTCCCGAAGTGTGCGTCTAGGCGGATGGTAACAGGAGACAAGGGACATGATGTTTTTACCCAGGTTCGGGTCCTCTCGGTGGAGGCAAAACCCTACTCCTGCTTGATTAATATTGATGATATGTGTAGTACAAGAGTTGATCTACCACGAGATCAAGGAGGCTAAACCCTAGAAGGTAGCCTATGGTATGATTGTTGTTCGTCCTACGGACTAAAACCATCCAGTTTATATAGACACCGGAGAGGGCTAGGGTTACACAGAGTCGGTTACAATGGTAGGAGATCTACATATCCGTATTGCCAAGCTTGCCTTCCACACCAAGGATAGTCCCATCCGGACACGGGACGAAGTTGTCAATCTTGTATCTTCACAGTCTTGGAGTCCGACCAAAGATGATAGTTCGGCTATCCGGACACCCCCTAGTCCAGGACTCCCTCAGTCATCAACACTCGCAGTTTTGGCCGATTCTGGCCCGTTTCATGGACTATTACTCACTGTGTTTGGGATCCCAAATGATTTCCATGGTTGTCGAACACCAACGTGTGCTTACGTGTTGGTCGTCAAGACTCGCAGTCTGGGCCGATTCTAGCCTGTTTTGTGGATTATTACTCACTGTTTTGTGGTACCGGAGTGATTTCCACGATTAACGAACTTAACCCCGGGATGCGTTTATGTGCCGGTCATCAACACTCACAGTTTTTGTCGATTCTGCACCTTTTCATGCCATATTACTCACTGTTTTGAGGTCCCGGAGTGATTTCCACGATTAAGGAACCCTAGGGTGCGTTTATGTGTCGGTCATTAGCACTCACAATTTTGGCTGATTCTGGTCCGTTTCGTGCACTATTACTCACTGTTTTGGGGTCCTAGAGCAATTTCCACGATTGATGATCCCCGGGGTGCGTTTACGTGTCCGTCGTCAACACTCAAAGTTTTGGCCAATTCTGCCCTGTTTCATGGACTATTACTCACCGTTTTGGTGTACCGAAGGGATTTCCATAGTTGTTGTACCCCGAGGTGCGCTTATGTGTCGGTCATCAACACTCGCACTTTTGTCCGATTCTGGCTCATTTCATGGACTATTACTCATTGTTTTGGGGTCCCAAAGCGATTTCAACGATTGACGAATCCCGGGGTGCTTACGTGTTGGTCATCAACACTCACAGTTCTGACCGAATCATGCCCGTTTCATGGACTATTACTCACTGTTTTGTGGTCCCGGAGTGATTTCCACAATTAACGAACTTAACACCAGGGTGCATTTACGTGTCAGTCATCAACAACCACAACTTTTGTTGATTCTACCCCGTTTCGTGGACTATTACTCACTATTTTGAGGTCTCGGAGTGATTTTCATGATTAACAAACCCCGGGGTGCGTTTAAGTGTCGGTGATCAACACCCGCAGTTTTTCTCAATTCTGACCCGTTTCGGGGGCTATTACTCACTGTTTTGGAGTCCCATAGCGATTTCCATGGTTGTTGAACCCCAAGGTGCTCTTACGTGTCGGTCATCAACAGTCACGGTTTAGGCCGATTCTGGCCCGTTTTGTGGACTATTACTCCCTATTTTTGGGTCCCGGAGTGATTTCCACGGTTGACGAACATCGGAGTGCGTCTATGTGCCGGTCATCAACAGTCACAGTTTTGGTTGATTCTACTCCATTTCATGGACAATTACTCACTATTTTGAGGTCTTGGAGTGATTTCCATGATTAAGGAACCCCAGGGTGGGTTTAAGTTTCGGTCATCAACACTCGCGGTTTTTGTCGATTCTGACCCGTTTCGTGGTCTATTACTCACCGTTTTGGGGGTCCCAAAGCGATTTCCATGGTTGTTGAACCCCAAGGTGCTCTTACATGTCGGTCATCAACATTCACGGTTTTGGCTGATTCTGGCCTATTTCATTTACAATTACTCCCTATTTTGTGGTCCTGGAGTGATTTCCATGATTGACGAACACCGGGGTGCGTCTATGTGTTGGTCATCAACACTCGCAGTTTTGGCTGATTCTGGCCATTTCATGGACTATTCTCACTGATTTTGGGTCCCTTAGTGATTTCCATGATTGACAAACCCCGGGGTGCGTATATGTATCGTTCATCAATAGTCCTAGGTTTGTCTGTTTCTAGGCTCTTTCATGGACTATTACTCACCGTTTTACGGTCCCAAAGAGATTTCCATGGTTGTCGAACACCAAGGTGTGGTTACGTGTCGGTCATCAGCACTCACAATTTTGGCCGATTCTGGTCCGTTTCGTGCACTATTACTCACCGTTTTGGGTTTCCAGAGCGATTTCCACGATTGACAATCCCCAGGTTGCGTTTACATGTCCGTCGTCAACACTCAAAGTTTTGGCCAATTCTGACCCGTTTCGTGTACTATTACTCACAGTTTCGTTGTCCCGAACCGATTTCCATAGTTGTTGAACCCCAAGGTGCGCTTACGTGTCGGTTATCAACACTCGCAATTTTGGCTGATTCTGGCCCGTTTCATGGACTATTACTCACTGTTTTGGGATCCCAAATGATTTCCATGGTTGTCGAGCACAAGGTGTGCTTACGTGTTGATCGTCAAGACTCGCTGTCTGGGCCGATTCTAGCCCGTTTCGTGGATTATTACTCACTGTTTTGTGGTCCCGGATTGATTTCCACGATTAACGAACTTAACCCCGGGATACGATTATGGCATATTACTCACTGTTTTGAGGTCCCGGAGTGATTTTTACGATTAAGGAACCCCAGGGTGCGTTTAAGTGTCGGTCATTAGCACTCACAATTTTGGCCGATTCTGGTCCGTTTCGTGCACTATTACTCACTGTCTTGGGGTCCCAGAGCGATTTCCACAATTGACGATCCCCGGGTGCGTTTACGTGTCCGTCGTCAGCACTCAAAGTTTTGGCCAATTCTGGACCATTTCATGGACTATTACTCACCGTTTTGTTGTACCAAAGGGATTTCCATAGTTGTTGAAACCCGAGGTGTGCTTACGTGTCGGTCATCAACACTCGCAGTTTTGTCCGATTCTGGCCCGTTTCATGGACTATTACTCATTGTTTTGGGGTCCCAAAGCGATTTCCACGATTCACGAATCCCAGGGTGCTTACGTGTTGGTCATCAACACTCAAAGTTCTGACCGAATCTCGCCCGTTTCTTTACTATTACTCACTGTTTTGTGGTCCCGGAGTGATTTCCACGATTAACGAACTTAACTCCAGGGTGCATTTACGTGTCAGTCATCAATAGTCACAACTTTTGTTGATTCTGCCACGTTTCGTGGACTATTACTCACTGTTTTGAAGTCTCGGAGTGATTTCCATGATTAACAAACCCCGGGGTTCGTTTTAGTGTCGGTGATCAACACCCGCAGTTTTTCTCAATTCTGTCCCGTTTCGGGGACTATTACTCACAGTTTTGGAGTCCCAAAGCGATTTCCATGGTTGTTGAACCCCAAGGTGCTCTTACGTGTCGGTCATCAACAGTCACGGTTTTGGCCGATTCTGGCCCGTTTTGTGGACTATTACTCCCTATTTTTGGGTCCCGGAGTGATTTCCACGATTGACGAAAACCGGGGTGCGTATATGTGCCGGTCATCAACACTCACAGTTTTGGTTGATTCTACTCCGTTTCATGGACTATTACTCACTGTTTTGAGGTCTCGGAGTGATTTCCATGATTAAGAAACCCTACGGTGTGTTTAAGTGTCGGTCATCAACACTCGCGGTTTTTGTCGATTCTGACCCGTTTCGTGGTCTATTACTCACCGTTTTGGGGGTCCCAAAGCGATTTCCATGGTTGTTGAACCCCAAGGTGCTCTTACATGTCGGTCATCAACATTCACGGTTTTGGCTGATTCTGGCCTGTTTCATGGACAATTACTCCCTATTTTGCGGTCCTGGAGTGATTTCCATGATTGACGAACATCGGGGTGCGTCTATGTGTTGGTCATCAACAGTCACAGTTTTGGCTGATTCTGACCGTTTCATGGACTATTACTCACTGATTTTGGGTCCCTGAGCGATTTCCATGATTGACGAACCCCGGGGTATGTTTATGTATCGTTCATCAATAGTCCTAGGTTTGTCCGTTTCTGGGTTCTTTCATGGACAATTACTCACCGTTTTGGTGTCCCAAAGCGATTTCCATGGTTGTCGAACCCCAAGGTGTGCTTACGTGTTGGTCGTCAAGAATCGCAGTCTTGGCCGATTTTGGCCCGTTTATTGGACTATTACTCAGTTTTCGGTTGCTGAAGTGATTTCCATGATTGACGAACGCCAGGGTGCGTTCATGTGTCGGTCATCAGCACTCACAATTTTGGCCGATTCTGGTCTGTTTCGTGCACAATTACTCACCATTTTGGGGTCCCAGAGCGATTTCCACGATTGACAATCCCCAGGTTGCGTTTACATGTCCGTCGTCAACACTCAAAGTTTTGGCCAATTCTGACCCGTTTCGTGGACTTTTACTCAATGTTTCGTTTTCGCGAAGCGATTTCCATAGTTGTTGAACCCCAAGGTGCGCTTATGTGTCGGTCATAAACACACGCAGTTTTGGCCGATTCTGGCCCGTTTCATGGACTATTACTCACTGTTTTGGGATCCCAAATGATTTCCATGGTTGTCGATCACCAAGGTGCGCTTATGTGTTGGTCGTCAAGACTCGCAGTCTGGGCCGATTCTAGCCCGTTTCGTGGATTATTACTCGCTGTTTTGTGGTCCCGGAGTGATTTCCACGATTAACGAACTTAACCCCGGGATGCGTTTATGTGCCGGTCATCAGCACTCAATGTTTTTGTCGATTCTGCCCCGTTTCATGGCCTATTACTCACTGTTTTGAGGTCCCGGAGTGATTTCCACGATTAAGGAACCCCGGGGTGCGTTTAAGTGTCGAGCATTAGCACTCACAATTTTGGCCGATTCTGGTCCGTTTCGTGCACTATTACTCACTGTTTTGGGGTCCCAGAGCGATTTCCACGATTGACGATCCCCGGGGTGCGTTTACGTGTCCGTCGTCAACACTCAAAGTCTTGGCCAATTCTGACATGTTTCATGCACTATTACTCACCGTTTTGGTGTACCAAAGGGATTTCCATAGTTGTTGAACCCCGAGGTGCGCTTACGTGTCGGTCATCAACACTCGCAGTTTTGGCCGATTCTGGCCCGTTTCATGGACTATTACTCACTGTTTTGGGGTCCCAAAGCGATTTCCACGATTGACGAATCCCGGGGTGCTTACATGTTGGTCATCAACACTCAAAGTTCTGGCCGAATCTGTCCCGTTTCATGGACTATTACTCACTGTATTGTTTTCCCGGAGTGATTTCCATTATTAATAAACTTAACCCCGGGGTGCATTTACGTGTCGGCCATCAACAGTCAAATTTTGGTCAATTCTGCCCCGTTTCCTAGACTATTACTCACTGTTTTGAGGTCTCAAAGTGATTTCCATGGTTGTCGAACACCAAGGTGTGATTATGTGTTGGTCGTCTAGACTCGCAGTCTGGGCCGAATCTAGCCCGTTTCATGGACTATTACTCACTGTTTTGTGGTCCCGGAGTGATTTCCACGATTAACGAACTTAACGCCGCGGTGCGTTATTGTGTCGGTCATCAACACTCACAGTTTTTGTCGATTCTGCCCCGCTTCATGGCCTATTACTCACTGTTTTGAGGTCCCGGAGTGATTTCCACGATTAAGGAACCCCAGGGTGCGTTTAAGTGTCGATCATTAGCACTCACAATTTTGACCGCTTCTGGTCCGTTTCGTGCACTATTACTTACTGTTTTGGGGTCCCAGAGCGATTTCCACGATTGACGATCCCAGGGTGTGTTTATGTGTCCGTCGTCAACACTCAAAGTTTTGGCCAATTCTGACCCGTTTCGTGAACTATTACTCACCGTTTTGGTGTAACGAAGCGATTTCCATAGTTGTTGAAACCCGAGGTGCGCTTACGTGTTGGTCATCAACACTCGCAGTTTTGGCCGATTCTGGCCCATTTCATGGACTATTACTCACTGTTTTGGCCGATTTCCACGATTGACGAATCCCGGGATGCTTACGTGTTAGTCATCAACACTCACAGTTCTGACCGAATCTCGCCCGTTCATGGACTATTACTCATTGTTTTGTGGTCCCGGAGTGATTTCCACGATTAGCGAACTTAACCCCAGGGTGTATTTACGTGTCAGTCATCAACAGTCACAACTTTTGTCGATTCTGCCCCATTTCATGGACTATTAATCACTATTTTGAGGTCTAAGAGTGATTTCCATGATTAACAAACCCCGGAGTGCGTTTAAGTGTCAGTGATCAACACTCGCGGTTTTTGTCAATTCTGACCCGTTTCGAGGGCTATTACTCACTGTTTTGGGGTCCCAAAGTGATTTCCATGGTTGTTGAACCCCAAGCTGCTCTTACGTGTCAGTCATCAACACTCGCAGTTTTGGCCGATTCTGGCCCGTTTCATGGACTATTACTCACTATTTTGGGGTCCCGGAGTGATTCCCACGATTGACGAACACCGGGGTGCGTCTATGTGCCGGTCATCAACACTCAGAGTTTTGGTCGATTCGACTCCGTTTCATGGACTATTAATCACTATTTTGAGGTCTCAGAGTGATTTCCACGATTAAGGAACCCCAGGGTGCATTTAAGTGTCGGTCATCAACACTCGCGGTTTTTGTCGATTCTGACCCGTTTCGTGGTCTATTACTCAGCGTTTCGGGGTCCCAAAGCGATTTCCATGGTTGTTGAACCCCAAGGTGCTCTTACATGTCTGTCTTCAACATTCACGGTTTTGGCCGATTCTGGCCTGTTTCATGGACTATTACTCCCTATTTTGCGGTCCTAGAGTGATTTCCACGATTGACGAACACCGGTGTACGTCTATGTGTTGGTCATCAACACTCGCAGTTTTGGCTAATTCTGGCCGTTTCATGAACTATTACTCACTGATTTTGGGTCCCTGAGCGATTTCCATGATTTACGAACCCTGGGGTGCGTTTATGTATCATTCACCAATAGTCCAGGTGTTTGTCTTTGGGCTCTTTCATGGATTATTACTCACCGTGCAGGGTCCCAAAGCGATTTTCATGGTTGTCGACGCGAAGGTTTGCTTACGTGTTGGTCGTCAAGAATCCTGATCTGGGCGATTTTGGCCCTTCTTGGGCTATTACTCAGTTTTGGGTTCGAAGTGATTTCCACGATTGACGAACCCAGGGTGTGTTTATGTGTCGATCATCAGCACTCACAATTTTTGCCGATTCTGGTCCGTTTCGTGCACTATTACTCACCGTTTTGGGGTCCCAGAGCGATTTCCACGATTGACGGTCCCCAGGTTGCCTTTATGTGTCCGTCGTCAACACTCAAAGTTTTAGCCAATTCTGACCCGTTTCGTGGACTATTACTCACTGTCGGTGTCAAAACCGGCGGATCTCGGGTAGGGGGTCCCGAACTGTGCGTCTAGGCGGATGGTAACAAGAGACGAGGGACACAATGTTTTTACCTGTTGTTCCCTCTCGATGGAGGTAAAACCCTACGTCCTGCTTGATTAATATTGATGATATGGGTAGTACAAGAGTAGATCTACCACGAGATCAAGGAGGCTAAACCCTAGAAGCTAGCCTATGGTATGATTATTGAGATGTCATGTTGTGTCCTACGGACTAAAGCCCTCCGGTTTATATAGACACCGGAGAGGCTAGGGTTACACAGAGTCGGTTACAATGGTAGGAGATCTACATATCCGTATTGCCAAGCTTGCCTTCCACGCCAAGGAAAGTACCTTCCGGACACGAGCCGGAGTCTTCAATCTTCTATCTTCGTAGTATGGGAGTCCGGTGGATATTGATAGTCCGGCCGTCCGGACACCCCCTAGTCCAGGACTCCCTCAGTAGCCCCTGAACCAGCCTTCAATGACGATAAGTCCGGCGTGCATAATGTTCGGCATTGCAAGGCGGGTTGCTCCCTTGAATAATCCAGAGAAGATAATGAACACCAGGATAGTGTCCGACTCTGCAAAATAAATTCCACATTCCAACGTAGAGAGAATAAAACATATATACTGATCCAATCTGCTGACGTATTATGCGGCGCGACATCACACCGCCACCAAGCCTTTTGTTCAATTACTATACCACCTCAAAGACGTTTAGCGGCGGTTCTTGGCACGCGTCCGTCAAGCGAGATCGTGTTCCCCTTATTCGGATTCTCATCAATACGTGCGTGGGTAACCCAACCGTGCCATTGATGGTGGCGCTTGGGAGATAAGCGAGTTTTACCAGGCCGGTGAGGGACGCATAGTTTCGTCCGCCTATATATAAGGGATAAGGATTTACCTTCTCACCTACGCCTTCTTCCTCCTTTGCTTATCCGTCCTCGCGAACTCAAGCTCCAACGCCCAAGCTCGCACATCTCACCTCAACCCTTCTCCGAATATGTCCGGAGGGGGAGGCAAATGGATGGCCTCCACCGCCAAGGAGGAGGACATCACCAAGCTGCGTGATGCCGGATACCTTTCCAACGACATCGCGCATCGGCTGCCCGACGCGGGGCAGCTCATCCTTACCCCAGGGCCTCATGAGAGGGTCGTCTTCCTTCCCCACTTCCTCCGCGGACTGGGCTTTCCGCTCCATCCATTCGTCCGGGGCTCATGTTTTACTACGCCTGGATTTCCACGATCTGGCGCGAACCGTCCTCAACATCTCGGCGTTTATCGTCGTGTGCGAGGCCTTTCTCTGCATCCGGCCCCACTTCGGCCTGTGGCTCAAGACCTTCAACGTCAAGCCGAAGGTTGTGAAGGGGACGCAAGCGGAATGCGGAGGCGCCATGTTGGGCAAGATGCCCAACGTCCCTTGGCTAGAAGGGACCTTCGTGGACTCCGTCAAGGGGTGGCAATCGGGGTGGTTCTACATCACCGAGCCGCGCGAGCCTTCATGGGTGGCGGCCCCCGAATTTAGATCTGGGATCCCCACGCAGCTCACCTCCTGGAAAGAGAAGGGCTTGCAGTGGGGTGATCCGGTGGAGGTGACGGGACTTCGAGCCTGCATCAAGAAGCTGGTGAGCAATAGGCGGATTCTCCCGTGCCAAGAACGGGCATTTAATCTGTGGGAGTTTAATCCGGAACAGCACCAGACGTTGAGCGGGCTCTTGATACAACGTCTGAAGGCGCTGGAGGGTGCTGTTCAAGGCGCTGGTTCCCGCATCCGCGATCAAGACCGCGGATTCAGCTCGCAGCGATCTCCGACGAGGTAAGTGATTCGACCCCATTACGGGACACTTATAGTAGTTCGATTGACTCTAGCGAGGTTTTTAATCTGCCTCTTCCTTTGACAGATGGATGGAGAAGGCAAGTTGCTTATCAGCCCGGCTCCCATGCGGAAGAACCGGTGGATGCCCGCTTAGCAAGGCTGCTGGTTCCGGCACCGTACGTGGTGCCGGAGAAGAAGGCCAAGAAGGTGGCCACGGGGACTCGAAAGAGTTCCCGTAATCAGGCGTCTGACGACGACGACGAGGACTCCTCCCCCGAAGACGACGAGGAGGAGGAGTACTCTCTCCCAGAGGAGGGAGAGAGGAAGAGGAAGGCCTCCCCAATCGGGGCAGCCGAAGGGTCCAAGAGGGGGAAAACTATCCCCCGGACAGTTTCGCCAACATCAATGTTGGCGAGGAAGAGTGGCCTCCAAGGGCCAGGCGTCCGGCAGGATCGTAAGTATTCATATCATTTATATGCCGTACATTGTATGCCATGTAGTGTCCTTATAACGCCGCATTCTACCCGTAGTCCGGCCGTTGACGATCTTCCCGACTCGATGAGCGGATCTTTGGCGCCGTCGGATGTAAATTCCATCCCGACTGCCTCTACCCCACGCGTCGGCGAGGACGGCGGCGGAATCCCACAGAGGACCCACGGGAGGAGGCTCGGAGGTGCCGTCGAGCAACCCGGACTTCGTGCGGACTCCACCCGGAACCGCAGCGGTTCCGAGTCCGCAAGCGGCCCTTCGAAGAAGTGCAGACCGTGGCGCGGCGGCCTCCGCCCAACCGAGGCGCGGATAACCTCTTTGGAGGCACTTAAAGCGCTTCCATCGAGGAAGAACACCGCACTCTCATGAGTGCGGTGATCGAGAAGGTCCAGCTTCGCCAAGGGCGGGCTGGACAGCTTCGCAACAACCTTCTAACAGGCTTTGAGGTAAGAAGTTTTAAAATAATGCAATGTAATACCGCATAGACAGTAGCCCCTGATGCTTAGTTCGGTGTTCGGAAAGAAAAGCCGGACTAAGGATCTAACAAGATATCTGCAGGTTGCTAATAAATATGTCAATATGGGTTTGCAGGCTGCTTGTTGTTGACCTCTGCCGCACTAACGGCGGAGGTCGAGGCGATGAAGAAGGACCTTGAGCGGTCAGAGCAAGATCTCGGCCATGCCAAAAGGCAGCTCAAGGAAAAAGAAGGTGAATAACACCACTTTAAATAAGTACCTTACAGAAAAAGGGCTTTGGTTGCAAACAAAATTAATGAGGATAATATGTCTCTTGCAGGGGCCACTAATGAGGTGGCAGCCACGAAGGATGCCGTGTCCGTGGCGAACATAATGCGCCACCGAGCGGGCGGAGCGAGAAAAGCAAGCGGCTTGGTGGCGGAAGTTCGGCAAGAGCTCCGGGCTCTCATGGAAAAGCATGAGGGTTTGAGGCGACTCCAAGACTCGAGAGTCGAGCTTGCCTCGGCTCGAAAGTGCCAAGTCCGCCAAGGCCGAGGCCGAAGGCCCATCAGGAAGTAGAGGACATGAAGAAGATAGCGGCGGGTAAGGCGTTGTTCATGCAGAGCAAGCATGTTAATGTAAATTACTGGATACTTACCCGAATTCGGAGCTCTCCAGGGGCATTTGCAGATCTGCCGCGTAGTGCGTCTGATGCCGCCGCATTCTATCATGGCGAGGAGGGGAGCTCGACGGAGAAGGTCTTCTGGTCTCAGTATGCTGAGGCCGGCCATCCGGTGCCCCCAAGCGACCAGCTGAAGCAGCTGGTCGAACTCCACAAGGCAGCTGAGGACGCCATGAGGGGCCTCACAGTCCGGCTGTGGCCTGGGCAGGCCATGCCTGGCAGCTACTTTGGCCTAGTGCGGCGGCTGGTGGATGCATGCCCCAGGCTGGATGTAATCAAGCGCTCCCCTGCATTGAAGGCGCTCGTCGGGCCCTTGCCCGCATAAAGGTGCAATGGGGAAAACTGGATGCGGAAAAGCTTCTCACGGATCCGCTGCCACCGGGCAAGGAGCATCGCACGCCGGAGCGATATTATAAAGTTGTCCTGAAGGGAGCCTGCGATATTGCAGATGAGTGCCCCTTAATGTAATCTTTGAGTGAACTTGCTGTGTTTTTTATCTGTGCGCTGAAAACCGTTTATATGCGCTATGAGCAACGCTTGTTGAATTTAAAATATTACCTTCATGCGGCCGTTTGTTAAATCGAGAGATGGCAAGTCGTTGGCTTCAGCCCCCAAGCCACAGTCTTTGGGGTGTTCGGTGATAAACTTGAGCACTCTTGTTCCCATTGTTGGGTCCATCTAGGAGGCGCTCAACACGACGAACAAGGCAACCGGACTTATAATGCTTGAACACTCTCACTTAGCCATAGAATTCTATAATTTTAAATTTGGTGAAGCCCTGGTATTCGAAGACCGAATCCGGGCGCTATCCACGCTTCGTCGGACATCATCCGAACTTCGCTCGAGCGGCATGAGTCTTTAGGGACCGAAAAGACCTCTCGAACAGCGACCGATCTCTCGCCTTATCATGCCGGTCAGTTTAGCTTTCTCCTCGAGGCGTTAACTGGCTCAACCGGGCGCAATCGCAGTGGTTCTCCCAGTGCTACCTTAGCCGATGGAGCGGGCGTAAGGTACCAAAACATGGGAGCCGGGCAAACCCAACTATTTACCCAAGACATGATTCAGAGCTGATTCATATAATGCTATAAGTTCGGGGTGCCGCACATGTGAAAGTGTTCGGACTTAATCACACCATAATATGGGGAACAGAAGCCCCTGGTGTATTCGGCCGTACCAAAGTATACGGGCGCAAGATGTCATATAATGAACATGTGTAGAAGATAACGCAATTGCAATGAAAAGGTTGTACTTGCAAAAAGGAAGTGCTGCGTTATTTATGAAAGAAGGTCTGCTAATAAAGCGGACTGATACAAATAGTGCGGTAAGCAAGGGATTTGGACTAAGTTAACATGTCCCCCTCCAGGGATAAGCTGCAGACTTGGTGTATGTAATCGAATTTAATGCTCGTAATGGAGACCACCTGAGTGTTCGTCGCAGCATTCTTTAATCCCTGACCATTGCATCGTGAGTTCGGCGAGTTCGCCATAGGACAGGGCTTCTGGTTAATGGAGTCCTGTATATGCAAAAGAAAAAAAGATAAAAAACAAAGCCAAGGGGGGCGATCGCATGAGCCCCTTGTGTGGTCGAGCCGCACTCTTTGGTCCTTGTGGTTAAGCCCCTCCCCTGCGCCCATGGTATCTCTAAAGCGTAATGATGTACGCGGAGTGTTATTCTAGTGATCATGCATGGGCGGGGGTTGGGGCCGCATTGCTACGCGTGCTCTGATCGCGCCAGGTGGTCTTGGTTGGTGTTGCTCCGGGCGCGCTTTAACGTATCCGGCTTTTTAATTGCCGGGCTAGAGAATTGCCGTAGAAGGCTGCTTTGTGCTTCTGCCGCGAGAGCCGCTGTATGTTCCTCCATTCGAAGGGAGAGTTCCGTATTCCCATTGACCGTAATGACTCCACGAGGGCCTGGCATCTTGAGTTTTAGGTATGCATAATGCGGCACCGCGTTGAATTTGGCAAACGCGGTTCGTCCGAGCAGGGCATGATAGCCGCTACGGAACGGGACTATATCGAAGATTAACTCTTCGCTTTGGAAATTATCCGGGGATCCGAAGACCACTTCCAGTGTGACTGAGCCTGTACAGTTGGCTTCCACTCCTGGGATGACACCTTTAAAGGTTGTTTTTGTAGGTTTAAACCTGGATGGGTCTATGCCCATTTTGCGCACTGTGTCCTGATAAAGCAGGTCCAGGCTGCTGCCGCCGTCCATCAGGACTCTTGTGAGGTGAAATCCATCGATGATTGGGTCTAAGACCAATGCGGCGAATCCGCCATGGCGTATGCTGGTCGGATGGTCTCGTCGATCGAAAGTGATCGGACAGGAGGACCATGGATTGAACTTCGGGCGATCGCTCCATCGCATAGGCGTCCGTAGTCGCGCTTCCTCTCCCTCTTGGGTATATGGGTCGCGTAAATCATATTCACCGTCCGCACTTGTGGGGGAAACCCTGCTGTCCTCTATTGTTCGCGGCGGGTCTCTTCCTCGTCGTCGCTATTTAGCCCCTTGTCATTGTGTTCGCAATTAACGCCAGCTGCTTGAACACCCAACAATCTCTATTGGTGTGATTAGCTGGCTTTTCGAGGGTGCCATGTATCCGCATGGCGGTCGAGTATTCGGTCCAGATTGGACGGACCGGAGTTGTTCTTTTAAATGGCTTCTTCCGTTGACGGGTTTGGAGCCTCGGAATCCGGCATTGACTGCCGTATCCTCTTTATTGTCGCCGTTAACGCGGCGTTTGTTTTGATTCGGCGTGACCTGCCGTGGTTGTCCTTAGTGTCCGGACTGCCGAATTTTTGCGGAGATTGTTGCTGCGGGCTAGCCAGCTGTCCTCTCCCGCACAAAAGCGGGTCATTAACGATGTGAGGGCTGCCATGGATTTGGCTTCTCCTGCCCGGTGCGGGCTAGCCATTCGTCCCGGATGTTATGTTTGAAGGCTGCAAGGGCCTCCGCATCCGGACGGTCGGCGATTCGATTTTCTTCGTCAAGAACCGTGTCGAGAATTGTCCGGCGATTAAATGCAGCTGCTGAATAATGTGGCTTAGGTCATCGGCGTCTGGTGGTCGCACATATGTACCTTGGAAGTTATCAAGGAATGCGGCCTCCAGGTCTTCCCAACACCCAATTGACTCTGCGGGCAGGCTGTTAAGCCAATGCCGAGCTGGTCCTTTAAGCTTGAGTGGGAGATATTTGATGGCGTGGAGATCGTCACCGCGGGCCATATGGATGTGGAGAAGATAATCTTGATCCACACCATGGGGTCTATTGTACCATCGTAAGATTCAATATTTACGGTTTGAACCCTTCGGGATCGATGATCCATTACTTCGTCGATGAAGCATAACGGGTGTGCGGCGCCCTATATTGAGCAATATCGCGACGCAGCTCGAGGGAGCGCTATGCTATGTTCGCCCGGCGGCGTTGTGTCCGCGCGACGGTATTAAATGCGTGGGTCGTGGGCGCCCGTGATCCATAGATGGATCTGGATTGTCTTGCTTTGTCCTCAATATGTCTCATAAGTCCGGTAGCGTTCTCTTTTGGCCGTACTCTTGGATCGATGTCGGGGTACGGTCTTGGCTGGGGGCCTGAATGCCTCTCTGTCGCGACCACGGGGTGGTCGGTCAGCCATGTCGTGCGCTGGTGATGAAGGTATGTATGCTTCCTCCTCTAATCGAAGGAGCAGCTTGCGTCTTGGATAACTTATGGAGGGGAGTTCTAGTTTATACTCTTCGGCCGCGAGGACCTCAGTCCATCGATCGGCTAGCAGATCTTGATCAGCTTGAAGCTGTCGCTGCTTTTTCTTTAGGCTGTTTGCCGTGGCTATGAGCCTGCGCCTGAAGTGCTCTTGTTCGACGGGTTCCTCGGGTATGACGAATTCATCATCGTTGAGGCTTGCTTCGTCTTCGGAGGGAGGCATATAGTTATCGTCCTCAACCCCTTCGTCTTCCGCCCTGTTGTGAGGGCTTGCTTCTGCGTCCTCCTGCGCTGAGTCTTGCAGGAGGGGATCGTCTTCGGCACTCTGCGGAGTGTTATTGTCTCCCGTGTCGGAATCTCCATTCTTGTTGTGGCGGGATTTAGTGCGGCGCCGCTGACGCCGGCGTTTGGGCTGCTTCTTTAGAGAATCTTCCTCCGCCGCTTTTTCGCCATCCCTTCTTTTGGGGTATCCACCATGTAGGCGTCGTATGGCGAGGTGGCCTTCCATTGCCCTGTGGCGCTGGGTCTGATTCGTCTCGGCATCGTCGTCCATATCGTCGATGTAATCGAGTCGAAGTCTAGCATGTCGATTAAATCTTGACGGTGGCTATAAAGTGGGTGGTGGGTGGGCTCTGAATTTCTTCGTCGTCGAACTCCAACCGCCTACAGCCATAGTCCGGCCAGGATTCTCCTGATAGCGAGAGATGCTTCAGAGAATTCAGGATATCGCCAAAAGGCGAGTGCTGGAAGATGTCCACGGCGGTGAATTCCATAACCGGCGCCCAATCCGGTTTAATTGGTAGGGGCGCGGGAGGCTCGGAGTCCGGCGAGGAGTCCGGCGCCTCGGGATCACGAGTTTCGCAGGGGACAAGATTGGTATTCCGCTCCATCGCCGTGGATGTTGAAGCCCCCAGGGCGGCGTCTATCCACCGGCCCTTGACATGGGCAATCGGCTCCGGGCTAGTGGCGGGCGGATCCGAATCGCGACCACCAAAGCACCGTCCGCGGCGAGCTAGATCATGCCCGTCGTCCACACAGGCGGGCGCGCTTGTGGCTCGAGTCCGTCGAAGATCAAGTCTCCGCGGTCATCGGCCGTGAAGTTCAAGCTTCGAATATGACCGATGGCGGGCGTAGCTTCGATCTGCTCGGATGGCCAAGAGAATTGGCCCGCATGCAAAGCCGCCGAATCACGAAGATCTGTCCGGGAGAAAAGTCTCACCACGGACAGCGTTGATGGTTGAAGATGCCATCGAGCCTATCGGGGCGACACGGAGGAACTCTCAATGAAAGCACCAATGTCGGTGTCAAAACCGGCGGATCTCGGGTAGGGGTCCCGAGTCGTGCGTCTAGGCGGATGGTAACAAGAGGCGAGGACACAATGTTTTTACCTGGTTGGGCCCTCTCGATGGAGGTAAAACCCACGCCCTGCTTGATTAATATTGATGATATGGGTAGTACAAGAGTAGATCTACCACGAGATCAAGGAGGCTAAACCCTAGAAGCTAGCCTATGGTATGATTGTTGAGATGTCATGTTGTGTCCTACAGACTAAAGCCCTCCGGTATATATATACACCGGAGAGGCCAGGGTTACACAGAGTCGGTTACAATGGTAGGAGATCTACATATCCGTATTGCCAAGCTTGCCTTCCACGCCAAGGAAAGTACCTTCCGGACACGAGCAGGAGTCTTCAATCTTCTATCTTCGTAGTATGGGAGTCCGGCGGATATTGATAGTCCGGCCGTCCGGACACCCCCTAGTCCAGGACTCCCTCACTCACCATTTCGGTGCCCCGAAGCGATTTCCATAGTTGTTGAACCCCAAGGTGCGCGTACGTGTCGGTCATCAACACTCGTAGTTTTGGCCGATTCTGGCCCGTTTCATGGACTATTACTCACTGTTTTGGGGTCCCAAAGCGATTTCCACGATTGACGAATCCCGGGGTGCTTACATGTTGGTCATCAACACTCAAAGTTCTGGCCGAATCTGTCCCATTTCATGGAATATTACTCACTGTATTGTTTTCCCGGAGTGATTTCCATGATTAACAAACTTAACCCCGGGGTGCATTTACGTGTCGGCCATCAACAGTCAAATTTTGGTCAATTCTGCCCCGTTTCCTGGACTATTACTCACTGTTTTGAGGTCTCAAAGTGATTTCCATGGTTGTCGAACACCAAGGTGTGATTATGTGTTGGTCGTCTAGACTCGCAGTCTGGGCCGAATCTAGCCCGTTTCATGGACTATTATTCACTGTTTTGTGGTCCCGGAGTGATTTCCACGATTAACGAACTTAACGCCGGGGTGCGTTATTGTGTCGGTCATCAACACTCATAGTTTTTGTCGATTCTGCCCCGCTTCATGGCCTATTACTCACTGTTTTGAGGTCCCAGAGTGATTTCCACGATTAAGGAACCCCAGGGTGCGTTCAAGTGTCGGTCATTAGCACTCACAATTTTGACCGCTTCTGGTCCGTTTCGTGCACTATTACTCACTGTTTGGGGGTCCCAGAGCGATTTCCGCGATTGACGATCCGAGGGTGTGTTTATGTGTCCATCGTCAACACTCAAAGTTTTGGCCAATTCTGACCCGTTTCGTGAACTATTACTCACCGTTTTGGTGTAACGAAGCGATTTCCATAGTTGTTGAAACCCGAGGTGCGCTTACGTGTTGGTCATCAACACTCGCAGTTTTGGCCGATTCTGGCCCATTTCATGGACTATTACTCACTGTTTTGGGGTCTAAAAGCGATTTCCACGATTGACGAATCCCGGGATGCTTACGTGTTAGTCATCAACACTCACAGTTCTGACCGAATCTCGCCCGTTTCATGGACTATTACTCACTGTTTTGTGGTCCCGGAGTGATTTCCACGATTAACGAACTTAACCCCAGGGTGCATTTACGTGTCAGTCATCAACAGTCACAACTTTTGTCGATTCTGCCCCATTTCATTGACTATTAATCACTATTTTGAGGTCTAAGAGTGATTTCCATGATTAACAAACCCCGGGGTGCGTTTAAGTGTCAGTGATCAACACTCGTGGTTTTTGTCAATTCTGACCCGTTTCGAGGGCTATCTATTATATACTTAAGACAAGAGGCAAACAAGCCATCACGTTTTGCCACACGGGTTAAATTATGTCAACCATCAACTTTTTAATATAAACGGTCGAGATTTAAAGATATAACGTTACATACAAATATTATGTGTAGGCAACCAAAATAAGTGCCGGTTATGCACGTGTGTGCAAGAACAGACATCACGGGAAACCAAAGTCCATGTGTGTTTAGGAGCACGTACAGCCTAGGAGTCCAACAGAGTTTGAATCCGAGTCTAGATGAAGAGCCGTAAAAAGGTTACCTTTTTTATATCCCAAAAACGTTGCCTTGACTTCCCCTAAAAAACGTTGCCTTGACACACTTGCTAATAAGGAAGAGATATGATAGGCCAGGCTACTAAAACAAAACTTCTGGGCAACAAAAAAAGAATACTATCTAATTCTCACGGGAGATAGCCAAACAAGATCAGCCGGTTCCATGTATAGGAGGGACCTTCTGTACAGTGTATAAGCGATCAAGTGATGTGCACGCATACACGTGTGGTAGCATTGTACACTTTTTTTATACATACTTTTTTGCAGGATTATTTTTTCTACGTGCTTTGCGGGATTATTTTTTTGTACGTACACAACTCTTCTCGACGTACACACATACAAGTGCATGTATTCCTATACTCTGCAACATAATTCTAATTAAATATTCTCAAAAAATTCTAATTCATAACTCATAAATGTAAAGAGAAGTCAGATGCTTGGAGGTATCTTCCACGAATTACGCATGCGGTCGGGTTCATTGGTACGTGCTCGGACGATACATATATAAGCGTATGTGCTGCCTTTAAAAAAAAGGTGTTTGGGGCAGTAAAATTAAATATGGATGCTAGACACATGTGTTGTCTAATACCTGCTCGAGAGAGCCACCAGAGGTAAGCAAACTTCATTTGTGCATGTGGAGCCATGTGCCTGCATTTTTATTTTTGAGTGGAGCCATGTGCCTATTGAAACGATAGCTTTATACAATGAAATTGTATCATATTATATTATTGCCCTAACAAGTGGCGAAAAATACCATTCGGTATGAATGGTCTATAAAAAAAAATAGCAAGTGCTGAGAAAAACACAAGTGATGAAAAATTAAGACTTCTTAAAACAATATTGGTACGGACGATGCCAACATGGTACATGCTTTGAAATCTAGATCAAACTTAAAGCTTGAGACATCTGAGGTTAGAATTCTCATTCTCATAGTATAACTATGTAAGTTCTTCTTTGTGGGAAGAAGTGTGTAAGTCATGTTTAGAACCATTATGATTTACTCCCTCCCATATTGACTAATTATCCATCAGAGCAATTCAGTCATGATCTATCTTATCATGCATTCATGAATAACTTTTTGGGGGATTCAACCGATATATGTATACAACACATTATGTTCGTTTTATTTTTGAAAATAAATACTATGTCCAATTTTTTTAGTCACTACGTATTTTGTTCATCCAGTAGTCGCTCGATCTACCTTAGGATCATGTTCAAAAAACAAAAAGTGCAGCCTGTTTGAGGATGATGCCATGCAATAATCACAGTAGTTACTTTTTCATCCAACAATCGTCTAATCACCTATAGGTGTCACAGTTCAAGAAACCAAAAGTGCACCCTTTTTTAGATGACCACCATGCATTAATCCGATGAGTGGACAAATATCAGATTTTTTTTTATGAACCACCATGCGTTAATACAAGAAAGCAGATAGAGAAAGACATCAATGGATTTAGATTTGAGATACGAATATTTATATTTATTTATTGATGAATCATCAGATTATGTCTGGGAAGGTTGACACGAATCAACGCGGAGTGAAAGACGGAAAGCTGTAATTGACCATGTTTTTACACAACCAGTAGTGGACCTGCATGACATAGGTTGCTTTCTGCTAGAATATAATGCAACATGCTTAAATATTTTCCCCTGAATTACATTCATTTTTAGGGAAGATATATATTTTGGCTATATTTAAAATAATATGTCTGTGTGACAAAATAATATTAGAAAAGAATCAACACAAATATAATATATTGTAAATCTAGCCGCGCAAATGCGCGGGTCACACTGCTAGTTACTCACTGTTTTGGGGTCCCAAAGTGATTTCCATGGTTGTTGAACCCCAAGCTGCTCTTACGTGACGGTCATCAACACTCGCTGTTTTGGACGATTCTGGCCCGTTTCATGGACTATTACTCACTATTTTGGGGTCCCGGAGTGATTTCCACGATTGACGAACACCGGGGTGCGTCTATGTGCCGATCATCAACACTCACAGTTTTGGTCGATTCTACTCCGTTTCATGGACTATTAATCACTATTTTGAGGTCTCAGAGTGATTTCCACGATTAAGGAACCCCAGGGTGCGTTTAAGTGTCGATCATCAACACTCGCGGTTTTTGTCGATTCTGACCCGTTTCGTGGTCTATTACTCAGCGTTTCGGGGTCCCAAAGCGATTTCCATGGTTGTTGAACCCCAAGGTGCTCTTATAGGTCTGTCTTCAACATTCACGGTTTTGGCCGATTCTGGCCTGTTTCATGGACTATTACTCCCTATTTTGCGGTCCTAGAGTGATTTCCACGATTGACGAACACCGGTGTACGTCTATGTGTTGGTCATCAACACTCGCAGTTTTGGCTAATTCTGGCCGTTTCATGGACTATTACTCACTGATTTCGGGTCCCTGAGCGATTTCCATGATTGACGAACCCTGGGGTGCGTTTATGTATCGTTCACCAATAGTCCCAGGTTTGTCCGTTTCTGGGCTCTTTCATGGATTATTACTCACCGCTCTGGGGTCCCAAAGCGATTTCCATGGTTGTCGAACCCCAAGGTGTGCTTACGTGTTGGTCGTCAAGAATCACAGTCTGGGCCGATTTTGGCCCGTTTCTTGGACTGTTACTCAGTTTTGGGTTCCCGAAGTGATTTCCACGATTGACGAACCCAGGGTGTGTTTATGTGTCGGTCATCAGCACTCACAATTTTGGCCGATTCTGGTCCGTTTCGTGCACTATTACTCACCGTTTTGGGGTCCCAGAGCGATTTCCACGATTGACGGTCCCTAGGTTGCCTTTATGTGTCCGTCGTCAACACTCAAAGTTTTAGCCCATTCTGACCCGTTTCGTGGACTATTACTCACCATTTTGGTGCCCCGAAGCGATTTCCATAGTTGTTGAACCCCAAGGTGCGCGTACGTGTCGGTCATCAACACTCGCAGTTTTGGCCGATTCTGGCCCATTTCATGGACTATTCCTCACTGTTTTGGGGTCCCAAAGCGATTTCCACGATTGACGAATCCCGGGATGCTTACGTGTTAGTCATCAACACTCACAGTTCTGACCGAATCTCGCCCGTTTCATGGACTATTACTCACTGTTTTGTGGTCCTGGAGTGATTTCCGCGATTAACGAACTTAACCCCAGGGTGCATTTACGTGTCAGTCATCAACAGTCACAACTTTTGTCGATTCTGCCCCATTTCATGGACTATTAATCACTATTTTGAGGTCTAAGAGTGATTTCCATGATTAACAAACCCCGGGGTGCGTTTAAGTGTCGGTGATCAACACTCGCGGTTTTTGTCAATTCTGACCCGTTTTGAGGGCTATTACTCACTGTTTTGAGGTCCCAAAGTGATTTCCATGCATGGTTGTTGAACCCCAAGCTGCTCTTACGTGTCGGTCATCAACACTCGCAGTTTTGGCCGATTCTGGCCCGTTTCATGGACTATTACTCACTATTTTGGGTCCCGGAGTGATTTCCACGATTGACGAACACCGGGGTGCGTCTATGTGCCGGTCTTCAACACTCACAGTTTTGGTCGATTCTACTCCGTTTCATGGACTATTAATCACTATTTTGAGGTCTCAGAGTGATTTCCACGATTAAGGAACCCGTGGTGCGTTTAAGTGTCGGTCATCAACACTTTCGCGGTTTTGTCGATTCTGACCCGTTTCGTGGTCTATTACTCAGCGTTTCGGGGTCCCAAAGCGATTTCCATGGTTGTTGAACCCCAAGGTGCTCTTACAGGTCTGTCTTCAACATTCACGGTTTTGGCCGATTCTGGCCTGTTTCATGGACTATTACTCCCTATTTTGCGGTCCTGGAGTGATTTCCACGATTGACGAACACCGGTGTACGTCTATGTGTTGGTCATCAACACTCTCAGTTTTGGCTGATTCTGGCCGTTTCATGGACTATTACTCACTGATTTCGGGTCCCTGAGCGATTTCCATGATTGACGAACCCTGGGGTGCATTTATGTATCGTTCACCAATAGTCCTTGGTTTGTCCGTTTCTTGGCTCTTTCATGGATTATTACTCACCGCTCTGGGGTCCCAAAGCGATTTCCATGGTTGTCGAACCCCAAGGTGTGCTTACGTGTTGGTCGTCAAGAATCACAGTCTGGGCAGATTTTTGCCCGTTTCTTGGACTGTTTCTCAGTTTTGGGTTCCCGAAGTGATTTCCACGATTGACGAAACCAGGGTGTGTTTATGTGTCGGTCATCAGCACTCACAATTTTGGCCGATTCTGGTCCGTTTCGTGCACTATTACTCACCGTTTTGGGGACCCAGAGTGATTTCCACGATTGACGATCCCTAGGTTGCGTTGACGTGTCCGTCGTCAACACTCAAAGTTTTGGCCAACTCTGACCCGTTTCGTGGACTATTACTCACCGTTTCGGTGCCCCGAAGTGATTTCCACGATTGACGAATCCCTGGGTGCTTATGTGTTGGTCATCAACACTCACAGTTCTGGCCGAATCTGTCCCGTTTCACGGACTATTACTCACTGTTTTGTTGTCCCGGAGTGATTTCCACGATTAACAAACTTAACCCCGGGGTGCATTTAGGTGTCGGTCATCAACACTCACAACGTTGGTCGATTCTGCCCCATTTCCTGGACTATTACTCACTGTTTTGAGGTCTCGGGGTGCTTTCCATGATTAATGAACCCTAGGGTGCGTTTAAGTGTCGGTGATCAACACTCGCGGCTTTTGTCAATTCTGGCCCGTTTCGGGGGCTATTACTCACTATTTTGGGGTCCCAAAGCGATTTCCATGGTAGTCGAACTCAAGGTGCACTTACGTGTCGGTCATCAACAGTCGCGGTTTTGGCCGATTCTGTTCGTTATCATGCACTATTACTCACCATTTTGGGTTCCGAGAGCCACTACTGGAAACTGGGAATTTGCCATCAGCCAGCTCTTTGCCATCTGCCAGCTGATGGCAAAGAACGTCTTTGCCATCTGCTTATAAAAAACAGATGGCAAAGAACTGACAGATGGCAAAGAACATGGTTGCCATCAGCCAATTCTTTGTCATCTGCTAGTGGATGGCAAATAATCTTTGCCATCTGCCAAACAGAGATGGCGAAGAAATGGTAGGGTCGATGCTACAACGGGCTGTCAACCCACCTCTTTGCGATCTGCCGGCAGATGGCAAGAATCTTTCCATCTGTTGGCGGATGGCAAAGTGGGTGGAGCCCAATGGGTAATGGCGCTTATAACGGCCAAGAGGCCCACCTCTTTGCCATCTGCGCCAATGGATGGCAAGGCCCATATCTTGCCATCGGCCGGTGGTGGCAGATGGCAAAGAGGTCCACCCCTCTCTCCCAGCCGGCCCCCCCCCTCTCTCTCTACAGCCCGGCCCCCCCCTCTCTCTCCCCAACCTCACCACCCAGCGCCCGACGACCTGCCACCGCCCCCGGCCCGCCCCTCCCGCCACCGCAGCCCTCCTCCGCCCTCCCCGCCTCCCCGCCACCGCAGCCCTCCCCCCCCTCCCCCCCCCCCCCCTCCCCGCCCTGACGACCTGCCCACGCCAGCCCGCCCCTCCCGCCACCGCAGCCCTCCCCGCCCCTCCCGCCCCTCCCGCCACCGCAGCTCGCCCCTCGCCCATCCCTCCACCGCAGCCCGTCCCAGCACCACCGCCCGTCCCTCCACCGGCCAGCCCTCGCCCGCCCTCCCGGCCACTGCCCCCTCCGGCCATCTTGGCGTGCCCATGCCCGCCCTCCATCGAGCCAGGCCACGGCGCCGCCCCCTTCCCGCAGCCCTCCCCGCCACGGCGCCATCGAGATTCAGGTATCCTTTTTTTTGCGCTGAAGATTCAGGTATCCTTTTTTTCTAAGCATATTAGCATGAAACATGTCAAATAAAAGGCGAATTAACGACTGGTAGTTGCTAGTAATTGAAATATAGCAACAAACCGTAGTTTTTTCATGTCTGGCAAACGTGGGGAACTACTATCTTTGTATCAACATATCCTCAGAGGGATGCGGCACCTAAAATATGCAACAATATCAGAGGGATGCAGCACCTAAAATATGTAGGGTTTGTAAGCTTGGAGCAAGAGTGCAATGGAAAATGTTTACTGTGTTCCATTAAAACAGGTAAGAAAGTAATTAGTTTGGGTGGATTGATTAGTTATAAAAAGTAGATGGTCCTTTGCTTGGATCTTTAGGTTTAGTCATTGCTTTTCTACTTCAAACTGACGGATTTATCTTCAGCTTAAAAAAAGACAGCGGGCTTGGTTAGCTTCAAGAAGAAAAATATTCCAAAACCGTGTAGCTATAGAGAAATATTCCATGTCTATTTCCCTGATTTCCAGTCCACTTTCTGAAAGCCTGCTGTAACTGTTTGCATAAGTGGTTGTATGATATGTTGAATATGCTGTGTCGTGCTAGACGGATATGTTTGCTTGTCTTTGGAAATATTCACCTGTTGTGTTCTGCATTGACCTGCATTTATATTGGCAGCTATGTTCTTATTCGTCTCTGTTCTGATAGTTTTAGGTGAAAACAGAGTATTTACAGTTGTGACATGCACTACAGGCTTTTCATAATTATTAATTCTTTAAATGTGACCGTGCCGCCGTGCCGACAGATATGTGTTCCTCAATTTAGTTGATGTGCCTACCATGTTTCAGGCGTGTTGTTCTTTCTTAGATAATCATAAATTGACAGGTGCTTGCTTCTATTAGTTAAAAACTTAAAATATCTTACATTAGGATGTACTGTGTTGTGCTTTCATGCGATTGTCTTGATTCAGGCAGAAACTGAACCCAGTCACCGATTAGTAGAATTAGTCATGAGATGAGGCACATAAGAGTTGAGAGGGGCAACCGTCGTATTTACGATGCATGAAAGCGGATCATGATTCCATTCAAGTAATGGATATATAGTAGTTGCTAATTATATTTATACTGATTGCAAGCATAATTAGCCTATTGTCTATGTAGTTTGCTGATTATACAGTCTTTTCGTTCGTGTTTCACCCCCCTAAGGCATTTGTTTTGTCTACCGCAGGTTGCTTTTGTCCTCTCATCTGCTGTTTGGTCTTCGTCTATTGCTCTGTTGGCTCGTCATCTCCTTGGTTGGAGGTTGTTCTTGGTCCTGCCATTTGTTCTTGTTAAAGCTCACTGAAAATATTTTTTCTCACCTATGCTAATGCCTTTCAGTTAAACTAGGAATTATTTCATTGTTGGAAGCTTTCATCTGCATATATGCGTAAGGGGCTGTGTATTTATTTTGTTTCATTCATTTTTTGTTCTATTTATTTTGCATAGAAAACCATTTGAGGTATGCTTTGATGGGCCTTATTTAATACAGTACAGAGAAAATTGGAAGTAGTAGCAAACCAGCCATGAAATTTTTGAGAGAACTATGCTAACCACAAGCAATGATGTACTCCTATCATTTTGCCATGATATTGTAGCCCACTTCCAAGACTCTATGTACTAATGTTAGCTACTTGCTTCTTTAGCTGCTCTAATTAGGAACCAATTCTCTGTGTGGTTTATCCTCTTAAAATTGTTACTATTCACTTAGTGGGGGAGTGTAAGCAGTAGCTGATTTTAGAGAACACTACACACCAGAGCGGGAAGCCAAAGTCAGGAAGAAGAATGCATGTACCCTTGAGGACTGAAGAATGATGTTTAATCTTGCTTTTGTCTACGCTGCTATTCTTGGTTCAGATCCTTACCTTCGGTTCAGTTCCATTAGTCTTATGGATAGATGGACAAGTTGGTGAAAACTGAAAACTACCGGATGGGTTAATTAATCAGTTAATTAAGCGTTGCTGCCCCTAATTTCGTTTCAGCTTCATCAACACCTTACATTTGCTTGGTAGAAATTTAAACTGAACACCAACTTCATTTATGTTATACTCGGGTGATGGATTCCTTCAAATATACAAATTCCTCGAGCAAAGTTTTCAATACTTTGGTTTTTTCAATACTTTACTACTACAGTTTTTGAGATTATCATAGTTTTATTTGCAATGAGCTTTGGTTTCTGATACTTTGGTTTTTACAATACTTTACTATCAAACATAGCCTGGCTGTGTTTGGTTGCAAAGTATTTTTGAAGTATTTCAAGAATACTACAGTATTTTAAAATACTATGGTTTTAAATACTTTGAGGTGTTTGGCTCTAGTTAAAATTGTAGTATTATAAACTGCAGTATCCACAAAACTGTAGTATTTTTGTAGTATTAAAAAAAGAGGTTGGGACCTCTTTTTAAAAAACTGAGAAACACAACAAAGAGGTTGGGACCTATTACAACGATGTATACTTCGATTGCCAAACATGCCATTGTTTCCACAATACTTTGAAAAATTGTTGTTTTCATAAACTACAGTATACATTGTCGTTGGTATAAAAAACTGTAGTATCGGAATACTAAGGTTTTATAAAAACATTACTTCCAAACGGAGCCAATTTTTTGAGCCAAACACTTCAAAGTATTTAATACCAAAGTTTTTCTTAAAAACCACATTATTCCTAAAAAACAGCAAAAATACTTTGCTCCTAAAGAACGGCCAGACCCCTCCGCCGATGCCAGTCATTGCTCCGGCGGGCACGGTGAGTTTCATTTGAACGGTCATTAGTTACTAGTCTTCACATTTGAGTTGCATCATGGTAACGATACATTGGAAATAATCTTTGGTGCAGCGTAACTCCCGACAAGCATCGACCGATCCTTCTCCGTCTGCCACTGGCGCGACCGGTCCTACACCTACACCTACACCTACACCTCCGTGATGACGGTAAGTGTCCCAAGTGTTTTGCTTAATAGAGTTTTGTTGTGATGCCCTGTTGTATATATCTAGACATATCGTGCATAATGTGTGTATGTTTGAAATGCATTGTATGTGTGGGATTCGACACCTAGTCGTGTGCCTTTGGTAGCCTTCCATACAGGGAAATGCCTCCTAGTGCTTCCACTGAGCCATGGTAGTTCGCTACTGCTCCGGAACACATGGATTGACCGGCATGTGTCCTTCTTTGCTCCTGTGTCTGTCCCTCACGGAAATGTCACGTGTGTATCACCGAAGTCCTTGTAGCTTGCTACGACTTGGTTGCACTCGCTGATGACCGACACGTGCATTGCTGGGTCATGTATGCCTGTCCCTGTACGTTTGTGCCACCTTGGTTCTATGACTAGTCATGTTGGCCCGGGTTCTCTACCATATGGATACTAGCGACATAATCATATACTTAGCATTTTTTCCTCCAAAATGACTCAATATGCTTAGCTAGCTCAAAAATGACATAATAAGCTTAATTAGCTCCAAAATGACATATTTAACCTAGGATAGCTCTAAAATGACCTATACTTAGCATCTTTTCCTCCAAAATGACTTAATATGCTTAGCTAGCTTAAAAATGACCTATTTAACCTAGGATAGCTCTAAAATGACCTATACTTAGCATCTTTTCCTCCAAAATGACTTAATATGCTTAGCTAACTCTAAAATGACATAATATGCTTAAGAAACTAGATAACAACCCAGCGTTGCAAGGGAAAATTAACATACCAAGTTGTAAAAATTCATGAGGTGTGATAAGAAAGAAATGAAATTTTCCATGAAGTGTGATGCTTACGAGCGATAAGAAGGAAATGAAATTTACCACTGAAGTGTGATGCTTCTAAGCAAACGCAAATCACATTTCCAAAATGATACTCTACATTTGTAGTAAGTCATTCATTCATCAAAGTCTCTTCAAAAAGTTTAAAAAATTATTAGATGTATGGTTTATGGACAATAAGTTCACTTCATGGAACAGAACTTGGCAATGCAAGCACACTTACGACACAGACATGTGAAAATCTGGCTAGCTTTGAAACATAAATATATAACCAATAATAGAAGGATAGATCAGAGACGGAAACAAAAAAATACTTGGAACATAAATCACTCAGAATTTCATTACATGGATCCGTCCATATATAGCCTTCACGACATCTTCCTTTTTTGAGGGAGGGGAGATGGACCGATGGGCTTCTCTTTATTTTTTTGAGGGAGGGGAGATGGACCGATGGGACCGATGGGCTTCTCTTTATTGGTTTTATATAAACTGACTCATCGGTAATGGAAGACAGAAGAAATCGGTAAGTGGAATCACACAATTTGTTGGAAAAATGCTGAGATGGCAAGTTGATGAGGTGGATAGGCTGCATGTCAAGAGAAATAACATAGTGGGGATGAACTATTTAGGTATTATAGATGACATATTTTAGCTCCTAAATGACTTCACATGCTTAGCTAGCTCCAAAATGACATAATAAACTTACTTAATTAGCTCTAGAATGACCTTAGCATGTTTTACACCAAAATGACTTAGTATGCTTAGCTAGCTCAAAAATGACATAATAACCATACTTAGCTCCAAAATGACCTAGTTTACAGATATAAGTTGCATCATAATAATCTTCACATTTTAGTTGCATCATAATAATCTTCTTCTTCTAACTTTCTTCTTTCCCATTTCTGATTTGCTTAAGATCACGGAAGCTTGGGTTGATGGAGTGCTTGTATTTAGTTTTTGTTTTGACCTTGTGAAACTTGCTACCTATGGATGAAACCGTGTAATATTGATGAAACTACGTATATGTACGGATGAAACTTGCTACTATTGGTAACATGTGTTGGATACATATGTGTTCATGACTATTGGTAATATGTGTGGAATATGCTATATTATGCTATATTGGTCATATAAATATATTTGTGTTTTATTTCTGTGAAAATGAATTGATATAAGAAAAAACAAAATTAAATGGGGCAATATAGTCACTTTGCCATCTCTTTGGCTGATGGCAAGACTACAACCTTGCCATCTGGCTGGCTGATGGCAAAGTATGCCGTTAACCTCTCGACGGAGCTAACCCGTTAAGAGGCTTTGCCATCTGCCAATAGATGGCAAAGCCCTGACTTTTGCCATCACCAAATAGATGGCAAAGCCTGACTTTTTGCCATCAGCCAGCAGATGGCAAAGAAGCCTTTACCGGCAGGGTTTCAGACGACCTGTTTGCCATCTGCTGGCTGATGGCAAAGCCTTTGCCATCTGCCGAACATGCCTTTGCCATCTGCCATGGCAGAAGGCAAAGTGCTAGATTCCAGTAGTGAGCGATTTCCACGATTGACGATCCCCGGGGTGCGTTTATGTGTCTGTCATCAATACTCAAAGTTTTGGCCAATTCTGACCCGTTTAGTGGACTATTACTCACCGTTTTGGTGTCCCGAAGTGATTTCCAAAGTTGTTGAACCCCAAGGTGCGCTTACGTGTCGGTCATCAACACTCGCAGTTTTGGCCGATTCTGGGCTCTTTCATGGACTATTACTCACTGTTTTGGGGTCCCAAAATGTTATCCATTGTTGTCGAACACCAAGGTGTGCTTACATGTTGGTCGTCAAGACTTGCAGTTTGGACCGATTCTAGCCCGTTTCGTGGACTATTACTCACTGTTTTGTGGTCCCGGAGTGATTTCCACGATTAACGAACTTAACCCCGGGGTAAACCCGGGCATGGGCAGCCCGGCCCGTCAACCCGGCCCGAGCTCGGCCCGAAAAACCCCGGGCCGGGCCGGGCCGGGCCGGGCTTGATACTCGGGCCGGGCTCGGGCTTTGTTTTTTCAGCCCGAAAGGTAGTTCGGGCCAGGCTCGGGCTTCTCTTTTTCTATTTTTCAGGCCGGGCTTCGGGCCGGGCTTGCTCATACACGTACTAAAAATAGCGTTGGGCGGGCTTTGGGCTCGTGCTTGATTTGGGCGGGCTTGGGCTTGATTTGTGGAGTATTTGGGCTTGGGCGGGCTCGGGCTTGAGAAATGAAGGTCTGGCTTTTACAAGCCCGGCCAAAAACCCGGCCCGGCCCGACTTTTGCCCAGGTTTACCCCGGGGTGTTTTTATGTGTCGGTCATCAACACTCATAGTTTTTGTCGATTCTGCCCCGTTTCATGGCCTATTACTCACTGTGTTGAGGTCCCGGAGTGATTTCCACGATTAAGGAACCCCAGGGTGCGTTTAAGTGTCAGTCATCAGCACTGACAATTTTGGCCGATTCTGGTCCGTTTCGTGCACCATTACTCACTGTTTTGGGGTCCCAGAGCGATTTCCATGATTGACGATCCCCGGGGTGCGTTTACGTGTCCGTCGTCAACACTCAAAGTTTTGGCCAATTCTGACCCGTTTCGTGGAATATTACTCATCGTTTTGGTGCACCGAAGCAATTTCCATAGTTGTTGAACCCCGAGGTGCGCTTACGTGTCGGTCATCAACACTCGCTGTTCTGGCCGATTCTGGCCCGTCTCATGGACTATTACTCACTGTTTTGGGGTCCCAAAGCGATTTCCACGATTGACAAATCCCGGGGTGTTTACGTGTTGGTCATCAACACTCATAGTTCTGACCGAATCTCGCCCGTGTCATGGAATATTACTCACTGTTTTGTGGTCCCGGAATGATTTCCACGATTAACAAACTTAACCCAGGGTGCATTTACGTGTCAGTCATCAACAGTCAAAAGTTTTGTCGATTCTGCCCCGTTTTGTGGGCTATTACTCACTGTTTTGAGGACTCGGAGTGATTTCCTTGATTAACAAACACCGGTGATCAACACTCGCGATTTCCGTCAATTCTGATCCTTTTCGGGCGCTATTACTCACAGTTTTGGGGATCCAAAAGCGATTTCCATGGCTGTTGAACCCCAAGGTGCTCTTACGTGTCGGTCATCAACAGTCACGGTTTTGGCCGATTCTGGCCCGTTTCGTGGACTATTACTCCCTATTTTGGGGTCCCGGAGTGATTTCTACGATTGACGAACATCGGGGTGCTTCTATGTGTTGGTCATCAACACTCGCAATTTTGGTTGATTCTGGCCGTTTCATAGACTAATACTTACTGATTTTGGGTCCCTGAGCGATTTCCATGATTGACGAACCCGGGGGTGCGTTTATGAATCGTTCATCAATAGTCCTAGGTTTGTCCATTTTCGGCCTCTTTCATGCACTATTAATCACCGCTTTGGGGTCCCAAAGCGATTTCCATGGTTGTCGAACCCCAAGGTGTGCTTACATGTTGGTCGTCAAGAATCACAGTCTGGGCCGATTTTGGCCCGTTTCTTGGACTATTACTCAGTTTTGGGTTCCTGAAGTGATTTCCATGATTAACGAACCCAGGGTGCGTTTATGTGTCGGTCATCAGCACTCACAATTTTGGCCGATTCTGGTCCATTTCGTGCACTATTACTCACCGTTTTGGGGTCCTAGAGCGATTTCCACGATTGACGATCCCCAGGTTGCGTTTACGTTTCCGTCATCAACACTCAAAGTTTTGGCCAATTCTGACTCGTTTCATGGACTATTACTCACCGTTTCGGTGTCCCAAAGAGATATCCATAGTTGTTGAACGCCAAGGTGCGCTTACGTGTTGGTCATCAACACTCGCAGTTTTGCCGATTCTGGCCCGTTTCATGGACTACTACTCACTGTTTTGGGGTCCCAAAGCGATTTCCACGATTGACGAATCCCTGGGTGCTTACTTGTTGGTCATCAACACTCACAGTTCTGGCCGAATCTGTCCCGTTTCACGGACTATTACTCACTGTTTTGTTGTCCCGGAGTGATTTCCACGATTAACAAACTTAACCCCGGGGTGCATTTACGTGTCGGTCATCAACACTCACAACTTTGGTCGATTCTGCCCCGTTTCCTGGACTATTACTCACTGTTTTGAGGTCTCGGGGTGATTTCCATGATTAACGAACACATGGTGCGTTTAAGTGTCGGTGATCAACACTAGCGGTTTTTATCAATTTTGGCCCGTTTCGGGGGCTATTACTCACTATTTTGGGGTCCCAAAGCGATTTCCATGGTAGTCGAACCCAAGGTGCACTTACGTGTCGGTCATCAACAGTCGCGGTTTTGGTTGATTTGGGCCCGTTTCGTGGACTATTGCTCAATTTTTTGGGGTCCCGTAGTAATTTCTACGATTGACGAACACCGGGGTGCATTTACGTGTCGGTCATCAACACTCACAATTTTGGCCGATTCTATTCGTTATCATGTACTATTACTCACCATTTTGGGTTCTGAGAGCGATTTCAACGATTGACGATCCCCGGGGTGCGTTTACGTGTATGTCATCAATACTCAAAGTTTTGGCCAATTCTGACCCGTTTAGTGGACTATTACTCACCGTTTTGGTGTCCTGAAGTGATTTCCAAAGTTGTTGAACCCCAAGGTGCGCTTACGTGTCGGTCATCAACACTCGCAGTTTTGGCCGATTCTGGGCTCTTTCATGGACTATTACTCACTGTTTTGGGGTCCCAAAGTGTTATCCATTGTTGTCGAACACCAAGGTGTGCTTACATGTTGGTCGTCAAGACTCGCAGTTTGGGCCGATTCTATCCCGTTTCGTGGACTATTACTCACTGTTTTGTGGTCCCGGATTGATTTCCACGATTAACGAACTTAACCCCGGGGTAAACCCGGGCATGGGTAGCCCGACCCGACAACAGGGCCGGAGCCCGGCCCGAAAAACCCGGGCCGGGCCGGGCTTGATTCTCGGGCCGGGCTCGGGCTTTGTTTTTTCAGCCCGAAAGGTAGTTCGGGCCGGGCTTGGGCTTCTCTTTTTCTATTTTTCGGGCCGGGCTTCGGGCCGGGCTTGCTCATACACGTACTAAAAACAGCGTTCGGGCCGGGCTTTGGGCTCCGGGCTTGATTTCGGGCCGGGCTCGGGCTTGATTTCAGGGAGTATTTCAGGCTTCGGGCCGGGCTCGGGCTTGAGAAATGAAGGTCTGGCTTTTACAAGCCCGGCCCGAAACCCGGCCCGGCCCGACGTTTGCCCAGGTTTACCCCGGAGCGCGTTTATGTGTCGGTCATCAACACTCATAGTTTTTGTCGATTCTGCCCCGTTTCATGGCCTATTACTCACTGTGTTGAGGTCCCGGAGTGATTTCCACGATTAAGGAACCCCAGGGTGCGTTTAAGTGTCGGTCATCAGCACTGAAAATTGGCCGATTGGTCCGTGTCGTGCACCATTACTCACTGTTTTGGGGTCCCAGAGCGATTTCCATGATTGACGATCCCCGGGGTGCGTTTACGTGTCCGTCGTTAACACTCAAAGTTTTGGCCAATTCTGACCCGTTTCCTGGACTATTACTCACCGTTTCGGTGTACCGAAGCGATTTCCATAGTTGTTGAACCCCGAGGTGCGCTTACGTGTCGGTCATCAACACTCGCTATTTTGGCCGATTCTGGACCGTCTCATGGACTATTACTCACTGTTTTGGGGTCCCAAAGCGATTTCCACAATTGACGAATCCCGGGGTGTTTACATGTTGGTCATCAACACTCATAGTTCTGACCGAATCTCGCCCGTGTCATGGACTATTACTCACCATTTTGGGTTCCGAGAGCGATTTCAACGATTGACGATCCCCGGGGTGCGTTTACGTGTATGTCATCAATACTCAAAGTTTTGGCCAATTCTGACCCGTTTAGTGGACTATTACTCACCGTTTTGGTGTCCCGAAGTGATTTCCAAAGTTGTTGAACCCCAAGGTGCGCTTACGTGTCGGTCATCAACACTCGCAGTTTTGGCCGATTCTGGGCTCTTTCATGGACTATTACTCACTGTTTTGGGGTCCCAAAGTGTTATCCATTGTTGTCGAACACCAAGGTGTGCTTACATGTTGGTCGTCAAGAGTCGCAGTTTGGGCCGATTCTATCCCGTTTCGTGGACTATTACTCACTGTTTTGTGGTCCCGGAGTGATTTCCACGATTAACGAACTTAACCCGGGGTAAACCGGGCATGGGTAGTCCCGACCGACAACCGGGCCGAGCCCGCGAAAAACCGGGCGGGCGGGCTTGATTCTCGGGCGGGCTCGGGCTTTGTTTTTCAGCCCGAAGGTAGTTCGGGCGGGCTTGGGCTTCTCTTTTCTATTTTTCGGGCGGGCTTGGGGCGGGCTTTCATACGTACTAAAAACAGCGTTCGGGCCGGGCTTTTGGGCTCCGGGCTTGATTTCGGGCCGGGCTCGGGCTTGATTTCAGGGAGTATTTCAGGCTTCGGGCCGGGCTCGGGCTTGAGAAATGAAGGTCTGGCTTTTACAAGCCCGGCCCGAAACCCGGCCCGGCCCGACGTTTGCCCAGGTTTACCCCGGGGCGCGTTTATGTGTCGGTCATCAACACTCATAGTTTTTGTCGATTCTGCCCCGTTTCATGGCCTATTACTCACTGTGTTGAGGTCCCGGAGTGATTTCCACGATTAAGGAACCCCAGGGTGCGTTTAAGTGTCGGTCATCAGCACTGAAAATTGGCCGATTGGTCCGTTTCGTGCACCATTACTCACTGTTTTGGGGTCCCAGAGCGATTTCCATGATTGACGATCCCCGGGGTGCGTTTACGTGTCCGTCGTTAACACTCAAAGTTTTGGCCAATTCTGACCCGTTTCCTGGACTATTACTCACCGTTTCGGTGTACCGAAGCAATTTCCATAGTTGTTGAACCCCGAGGTGCGCTTACGTGTCGGTCATCAACACTCGCTATTTTGGCCGATTCTGGCCCGTCTCATGGACTATTACTCACTGTTTTGGGGTCCCAAAGCGATTTCCACAATTGACGAATCCCGGGGTGTTTACATGTTGGTCATCAACACTCATAGTTCTGACCGAATCTCGCCCGTGTCATGGACTATTACTCACTGTTTTGTGGTCCCGGAATGATTTCCACGATTAACGAGCTTAACCGAGGGTGCATTTACGTGTCAGTCATCAACAGTCACAAGTTTTGTCGATTCTGCCCCGTTTCGTGGGCTATTACTCACTGTTTTGAGGTCTTGGAGTGATTTCCATGATTAACAAACCCCGGTGATCAACACTCGCGATTTTTGTCAATTCTGACCCGTTTCGGGCACTATTACTCACTGTTTTGGGGTTCCAAAAGCGATTTCCATGGCTGCTGAACCCCAAGGTGCTCTTACGTGTCGGTCATCAACAGTCACGGTTTTGGCCAATTCTGGCCCGTTTCGTGGACTATTACTCCCTATTTTGGGGTCCCGGAGTGATTTCCACGATTGACGAACATCGGGGTGCTTCTATGTGTTGGTCATCAACACTCGCAATTTTGGTTGATTCTGGCCGTTTCATCGAGTATTACTCACTGATTTTGGGTCCCTGAGCGATTTCCATGATTGACGAACCCCGGGGTGCATTTATGAATCGTTCATCAATAGTCCTAGGTTTGTCCGTTTTCGGCCTCTTTCATGCACTATTACTCACCGCTTTGGGGTCCCAAAGCGATTTCCATGGTTGTCGAACCCCAAGGTGTGCTTACATGTTGGTCGTCAAGAATCACAGTCTGGGCCGATTTTGGCCCGTTTCTTGGACTATTACTCAGTTTTGGGTTCCTAAAGTGATTTCCACGATTGACGAACCCAGGGTGCGTTTATGTGTTGGTCATCAGCACTCACAATTTTGGCCGATTCTAGTCCGTTTCGTGCACTATTACTCACCGTTTTGGGGTCCCAGAGCGATTTCCACGATTGACGATCCCCAGGTTGCGTTTACGTGTCCGTCATCAACACTCAAAGTTTTGGCCAATTCTGACTCGTTTCGTGGACTATTACTCACCGTTTCGGTGTCCCGAAGAGATTCCATAGTTGTTGAACGCCAAGGTGCGCTTACGTGTCGGTCATCAACACTCACAGTTTTGCCGATTCTGGCCCGTTTCATGGACTATTACTCACCATTTCGGTGTCCCAAAGAGATATCCATAGTTGTTGAAAGCCAAGGTGCGCTTACGTGTTGGTCATCAACACTCGCAGTTTTGCCGATTCTGGCCCGTTTCATGGACTACTACTCACTGTTTTGGGGTCCCAAAGCGATTTCCACGATTGACGAATCCCTGGGTGCTTACGTGTTGGTCATCAACACTCACAGTTCTGGCCGAATCTGTCCCGTTTCACGGACTATTACTCACTGTTTTGTTGTCCCGGAGTGATTTCCACGATTAACAAACTTAACCCCGGGGTGCATTTACGTGTCGGTCATCAACACTCACAACTTTGGTCGATTCTGCCCCGTTTCCTGGACTATTACTCACTGTTTTGAGGTCTCGGGGTGATTTCCATGATTAATGAACCCATGGTGCGTTTAAGTGTCGGTGATCAACACTAGCGGTTTTTGTCAATTTTGGCCCGTTTCGGGGGCTATTACTCACTATTTTGGGGTCCCAAAGCGATTTCCATGGTAGTCGAACCCAAGGTGCACTTACGTGTCGGTCATCAACAGTCGCGGTTTTGGTTGATTTGGGCCCGTTTCATGGACTATTGCTCAATATTTTGGGGTCCCGTAGTGATTTCTACGATTGACGAACACTGGGGTGCATTTACGTGTTGGTCATCAACACTCACAATTTTGGCCGATTCTATTTGTTATCATGCACTATTACTCACCATTTTGGGTTCCGAGAGCGATTTCAACGATTGATGATCCCCGGGGTGCGTTTACGTGTCTGTCATCAATACTCAAAGTTTTGGCCAATTCTGACCCGTTTAGTGGACTATTACTCACCGTTTCGGTGTCCCGAAGTGATTTCCAAAGTTGTTGAACCCCAAGGTGTGCTTACGTGTCGGTCATCAACACTCGCAGTTTTGGCCGATTCTGGGCTCTTTCATGGACTATTACTCACTGTTTTGGGGTCCCAAAGTGTTATCCATTGTTGTCGAACACCAAGGTGTGCTTACATGTTGGTCGTCAAGACTCGTAGTTTGGGCCAATTCTAGCCCGTTTCGTGGACTATTACTCACTGTTTTGTGGTCCCGGAGTGATTTCCACGATTAACAAACTTAACCCCGGGGTAAACCCGGGCATGGGCAGCCCGACCCGACTACCGGGCCGGAGCCCGGCCCGAAAAACCCGGGACGGGCTCGGGCTTTGTTTTTTCAGCCCGAAAGGTAGTTCGGGCCGGGCTTGGGCTTCTCTTTTTCTATTTTTCGGCCCGGGCTTCGGGCCGGGCTTGCTCATACACGTACTAAAAACAGCGTTCAGGCCAGGCTTTCGGGCTCCGGGCTTGATTTCGGGCCGGGCTCGGGCTTGATTTCAGGGAGTATTTCAGGCTTCGGGCCGGGCTCGGGCTTGAGAAATGAAGGTCTGGCTTTTACAAGCCCAGCCCGAAACCCGGCCGGGCCCGACGTTTGCCCAGGTTTACCCCGGGGCGCGTTTATGTGTCGGTCATCAACACTCATAGTTTTTGTCGATTCTGCCCGCTTCATGGCCTATTACTCACCGTGTTGAGGTCCGAGTGATTTCACGATTAAGGAACCCGAGGTGCGTTTAAGTGTCGGTCATCAAGACGAAAATTGGCGATTGGTCCGCGTGCACCATTACTCACTTTGTTTTGGGGTCCCAGAGCGATTTCCATGATTGACGATCCCCGGGGTGCGTTTACGTGTCCGTCGTTAACACTCAATGTTTTGGCCAATTCTGACCCGTTTCCTGGACTATTACTCAGCATTTCGGTGTACCGAAGCGATTTCCATAGTTGTTGAACCCCGAGGTGCGCTTACGTGTCGGTCATCAACACTCGCTATTTTGGCCGATTCTGGCCCGTCTCATGGACTATTACTCACTGTTTTGGGGTCCCAAAGCGATTTCCACGATTGACGAATCCCGGGGTGTTTACATGTTGGTCATCAACACTCATAGTTCTGACCGAATCTCGCCCGTGTCATGGACTATTACTCACTGTTTTGTGGTCCCGGAATGATTTCCACGATTAACGAGCTTAACCGAGGGTGCATTTACGTGTCAGTCATCAACAGTCACAAGTTTTGTCGATTCTGCCCCGTTTCGTGGGCTATTACTCACTGTTTTGAGGTCTCGGAGTGATTTCCTTGATTAACAAACCCCGGTGATCAACACTCGCGATTTTTGTCAATTCTGACCCGTTTCGGGCACTATTACTCACTGTTTTGGGGTTCCAAAAGCGATTTCCATGGCTGCTGAACCCCAAGGTGCTCTTACGTGTCGGTCATCAACAGTCACGGTTTTGGCCGATTCTGGCCCGTTTCGTGGACTATTACTCCCTATTTTGGGGTCCCGGAGTGATTTCCACGATTGACGAACATCGGGGTGCTTCTATGTGTTGGTCATCAACACTCGCAATTTTGGTTGATTCTGGCCGTTTCATCGACTATTACTCACTGATTTTGGGTCCCTGAGCGATTTCCATGATTGACGAACCCCGGGGTGCATTTATGAATCGTTCATCAATAGTCCTAGGTTTGTCCGTTTTCGGCCTCTTTCATGCACTATTACTCACCGCTTTGGGGTCCCAAAGCGATTTCCATGGTTGTCGAACCCCAAGGTGTGCTTACATGTTGGTCGTCAAGAATCACAGTCTGGGCCGATTTTGGCCCGTTTCTTGGACTATTACTCAGTTTTGGGTTCATGAAGTGATTTCCACGATTGACGAACCCAGGGTGCGTTTATGTGTCGGTCATCAGCACTCACAATTTTGGCCGTTTCTGGTCCGTTTCGTGCACTATTACTCACCGTTTTGGGGTCCCAGAGCGATTTCCACGATTGACGATCCCCAGGTTGCGTTTACGTGTCCGTCATCAACACTCAAAGTTTTGACCAATTCTGACTCGTTTCGTGGACTATTACTCACCGTTTCGGTGTCCCGAAGAGATTTCCATAGTTGTTGAACGCCAAGGTGCGCTTACGTGTCGGTCATCAACACTCACAGTTTTGCCCATTCTGGCCCGTTTCATGGACTATTACTCACCGTTTCGGTGTCCCAAAGAGATATCCATAGTTGTTGAACGCCAAGGTGCGCTTACGTGTCGGTCATCAACACTCGCAGTTTTGCCGATTCTGGCCCGTTTCATGGACTACTACTCACTGTTTTGGGGTCCCAAAGCGATTTCCACGATTGACGAATCCCTGGGTGCTTATGTGTTGGTCATCAACACTCACAGTTCTGGCCGAATCTGTCCCGTTTCACGGACTATTACTCACTGTTTTGTTGTCCCGGAGTGATTTCCACGATTAATAAACTTAATCCCGGGGTGCATTTACGTGTCGGTCATCAACACTCACAACTTTGGTCGATTCTGCCCCGTTTCCTGGACTATTACTCATTGTTTTGAGGTCTCGGGGTCATTTCCATGATTAACGAACCCATGGTGCGTTTAAGTGTCGGTGATCAACACTAGCGGTTTTTGTCAATTTTGGCCCGTTTCGGGGACTATTACTCACTATTTTGGGGTCCCAAAGCGATTTCCATGGTAGTCGAACCCAAGGTGCACTTACGTGTCGGTCATCAATAGTCGCGGTTTTGGTTGATTTGGGCCCGTTTCATGGACTATTGCTCAATATTTTGGGGTCCCGTAGTGATTTCTACGATTGACGAACACCGGGGTGCATTTACGTGTCGGTCATGAACACTCACAATTTTGGCCGATTCTATTTGTTATCATGCACTATTACTCACCATTTTGGGTTCCGAGAGCGATTTCAACGATTGACGATCCCCGGGGTGCATTTACGTGTCTGTCATCAATACTCAAAGTTTTGGCCAATTCTGACCCGTTTAGTGGACTATTACTCACCGTTTTGGTGTCCCGAAGTGATTTCCAAAGTTGTTGAACCCCAAGGTGCGCTTACGTGTCGGTCATCAACACTCGCAGTTTTGGCCGATTCTGGGCTCTTTCATGGACTATTACTCACTGTTTTGGGGTCCCAAAGTGATTTCCACGATTGATGAATCCCGGGGTGTTTATGTGTTGGTCATCAACACTCACAGTTTTGACCGACTCTCGCCCGTTTCATGGACTATTACTCACTGTTTTGTGGTCCCGGAATGATTTCCATGATTAACGAACTTAACCTAGGGTGCATTTACGTGTCAGTCATCAACAGTCACAAGTTCTGTCGATTCTGCCCCGTTTCGTGGACTATTACTCACTGTTTTGAGGTCTCGGAGTGATTTCCTTGATTAACAAACCCCGGTGATCAACACTCGCTATTTTTGTTAATTCTGACCCATTTCGGGCGCTATTACTCTGTTTTGGCGTTCCAAAAGCGATTTCCATGGCTGTTGAACCCCAAGGTGCTCTTACGTGTCGGTCATCAACAGTCACGGTTTTGGCCGATTCTGGCCCATTTCATGGACTATTACTCCCTATTTTGGGGTCCCAGAGTGATTTCCACGATTGACGAACACTGGGGTGCGTCTATGTGTTAGTCATCAACACTCGCAGTTTTGGCTGATTCTGGCCGTTTCATCGACTATTACTCAATGATTTTGGGTCCCTGAGCGATTTCCATGATTGACGAACCCCGGGGTGCGTTTATGAATCGTTCATCAATAGTCCTAGGTTTGTCCGTTTCCGGCCTCTTTCATGCACTATTACTCACCGCTTTGGGGTCCCAAAGCGATTTCCATCTTGTCGAACCCCAAGGTGTGCTTACATGTTAGTCGTCAAGAATCACAGTCTGGGCCAATTTTGGCCCGTTTCTTGGACTATTACTCAGTTTTGGGTTCCCGAAGTGATTACCACGATTGAGGAACCCAGGGTGCGTTTATGTGTCGGTCATCAGCACTCACAATTCTGGCCGATTCTGGTCCGTTTCGTGCACTATTACTCAGCGTTTTGCGGTCCCAGAGCGATTTCCACGATTGACGATCCCCAGGTTGCGTTTACGTGTACGTCGTCAACACTCAAAGTTTTGGCCAATTCTGACCCGTTTTGTGGACTATTACTCACCGTTTCGGTGTCCCGAAGCGATTTCCATAGTTGTTGAACCCCAAGGTGCGGTTACGTGTCCGTCATCAACACTCGCAGTTTTGGCCGATTCTGGCCCGTTTCATGGACTATTACTCACTGTTTTGGGGTCCCAAAGCGATTTCCACGATTGACGAATCCCTGGTTGCTTACGTGTTGGTCATCAACACTCACAGTTCTGGCCGAATCTGTCCCGTTTCACGGACTATTTTTCACTGTTTTGTTGTCCCGGGGTGATTTCCACGATTAACAAACTTAACCCCGGGGTGCATTTACGTGTCGGTCATAAACACTCACAACTTTGGTCGATTCTGCCCCGTTTCCTGGACTATTACTCACTTTTTTGAGGTCTCGGTGTGATTTCCATGATTAACGAACCCCAGGGTACGTTTAAGTGTCGGTGATCAACACTCGCGGTTTTTGTCAATTCTGACCCGTTTCGGGGGCTATTACTCACTAATTTGGGGTCCCAAAGCGATTTCCATGGTAGTACAACCCAAGGTGCACTTACGTGTCGGTCATCAACAGTCGCGGTTTTGGCTGATTTGGGCCCGTTTTGTGGACTATTGCTCACTATTTTGGGGTCCCGTAGTGATTTCTACGATTGACGAACACCGGGGTGCCTTTACGTGTCGGTCATCAACACTCACAATTTTGGCTTATTCTGTTCCTTATCATGCACTATTACTCACCATTTGGGTTCCAAGAGCGATTTCCACGATTGACGTTCCCCGGGGTGCGTTTACGTGTCTGTCATCAATACTCAAAGTTTTGGCCAATTCTGACCTGTTTAGTGGACTATTACTCACCGTTTTGGTGTACCGAAGCGATTTCCATAGTTGTTGAACCCCGAGGTGCGCTTACGTGTCGGTCATCAACACTCGCTGTTTTGGCCGATTCTGGCCCGTTTCATGGACTATTACTCACTGTTTTGGGGTCCCAAAGCGATTTCCACGATTGATGAATCCCGGGGTGTTTACGTGTTGGTCATCAACACTCACAGTTCTGACCGAATATCGCCCGTTTCATGGACTATTACTCACTGTTTTGTGGTCCCGGAATGATTTCCACGATTAACGAACTTAACCCAGGGTGCATTTACGTGTCAGTCATCAACAGTCACAAGTTTTGTCGATTCTGCCCCCTTTCGTGGACTATTACTCACTGTTTTGAGGTCTCGGAGTGATTTCCTTGATTAACAAACCCCGGTGATCAACACTCGCGATTTTTGTCAATTCTGACCCGTTTTGGGCGCTATTACTCACTGTTTTGGGGTTCCAAAAGCGATTTCCATGGCTGTTGAACCTCAAGGTGCTCTTACAAGTCGGTCATTAACAGTCACGGTTTTGGCCCATTCTGGCCCGTTTCATGGACTATTACTCCCAATTTTGGGGTCCCGGAGTGACTTCCACGATTGACGAACACCGGGGTGCATCTATGTGTTGGTCATCAACACTCATAGTTTTGGCTTATTCTGGCCGTTTCATCGACTATTACTCACTGATTTTGGGTCCCTGAGCGATTTCCATGATTGACGTACCCCGGGGTGCGTTTATGAATCGTTCATCAATAGTCCTAGGTTTGTCATTTCCGGCCTCTTTCATGGACTATTACTCACCGCTCTGCGATCCCAAAGCGATTTCCATGGTTGTCGAACCCCAAGGTGTGCTTACATGTTGGTCGTCAAGAATCACAGTCTGGGCCGATTTTGGCCCGTTTCTTGGACTATTACTCAGTTTTGGGTTCCCGAAGTGATTTCCACGATTGACGAACCCAGGGAGCGTTTATGTGTCGGTCGTCAGCACTCACAATTTTGGCCGATTCTGGTCCGTTTCATGCACTATTACTCACCGTTTTGGGGGCCCAGAGCGATTTCCACGATTGACGATCTCCAGGTTGTGTTTACGTGTCCGTCGTCAACACTTAAAGTTTTGGCCAATTCTGACCCGTTTCGTGGACTATTACTCACCATTTCGGTGTCCCGAAGCAATTTCCATAGTTGTTGAACCCCAAGGTGCGCTTACGTGTCGGTCATCAACACTCGCTGTTTTGGCCGATTCTGGCCCGTTTCATGGACTATTACTCACTGTTTTGGGGTCCCAAAGCGATATCCACGATTGACGTATCCCTGGGTGCTTACGTGTTGGTCATCAACACTCACAGTTTTGGCCGAATCTGTCCCGTTTCATGGACTATTACTCACTGTTTTGTTGTCCCGGAGTGATTTCCACGATTAACAAACTTAACCCCGGGGTGCATTTACGTGTCGGTCATCAACACTCACAACTTTGGTCGATTCTGCCCCGTTTCCTGGACTATTACTCACTTTTTTGAGGTCTGAGGGTGATTTCCATGATTAACGAACCCCAGGGTGCGTTTAAGTGTCGGTGATCAACACTCGCGGTTTTTGTCAATTCTGACCCGTTTCGGGTGCTATTACTCACGATTTTGGGGTCCCAAAGCGATTTCCATGGTAGTCGAACCGAAGGTGCACTTACGTGTCGGTCATCAACAGTCGCGGTTTTGGCTGATTTGGGCCCGTTTCATGGACTATTGCTCACTATTTTGGGGTCACGTAGTGATTTCTACGATTGACGAACACCGGGGTGCGTTTATGTGTCGGTTATCGACACTCACAATTTTGGCCGATTCTGTTCCTTATCATGCACTATTACTCATCATTTTGGGTTCCGTGAGCGATTTCCACGATTGACGATCCCCGGGGTGCGTTTACGTGTCTGTCATCAATAACCAAAGTTTTGGCCAATTCTGACCCGTTTAGTGGACTATTACTCACCGTTTTGGTGTCCCAAAGTGATTTCCAAAGTTGTTGAACCCCAAGGTGCGCTTACGTGTCGGTCATCAACACTCGCAGGTTTGGCCGATTCTGGCCCGTTTCATGGACTATTACTCACTGTTTTGGGGTCACAAAGCGATTTCCACGATTGACGAATCCCTGGTTGCTTACGTGTTGGTTATCAACACGCACAGTTCTGGCCGAATCTGTCCCGTTTCACGGACTATTACTCACTGTTTTGTTGTCCCGGAGTGATTTCCACGATTAACAAACTTAACCCCGGGGTGCATTTACGTGTCGGTCATCAACACTCACAACTTTGGTCGATTCTGCCCCGTTTCCTGGACTATTACTCACTTTTTTGAGGCCTCGGGGTGATTTCCATGATTAACGAACCCCAGGGTACGTTTAAGTGTCGGTGAGCAACACCCGCGCTTTTTGTCAATTCTGACCCGTTTCGGGGGCTATTACTCACTATTTTGGGGTCCCAAAGCGATTTCCATGGTAGTCGAACCCAAGGTGCACTTACGTGTTGGTCATCAACAGTCGCGGTTTTGGCTGATTTGGGCCCGTTTCGTGGACTATTGCTCACTATTTCAGGGTCCCGTAGTGATTTCTACGATTGACGAACACCGGGGTGCCTTTACGTGTCGGTCATCAACACTCACAATTTTGGCTGATTTTGTTCCTTATCATGCACTATTACTCAGCTTTTGGGTTCGAAGAGCGATTTCCACGATTGACGTTCCCCGGGGTGCGTTTACGTGTCTGTCATCAATACTCAAAGTTTTGGCCAATTCTGACCTGTTTAGTGGACTATTACTCACCGTTTTGGTGTACCGAAGCGATTTCCATAGTTGTTGAACCCCGAGATGCGCTTACGTGTCGGTCATCAACACTCGCTGTTTTGGCCGATTCTGGCCCGTTTCATGGACTATTACTCACGGTTTTGGGGTCCCAAAGCGATTTCATCCCGGGGTGTTTACGTGTTGGTCATCAACACTCACAGTTCTGACCGAATATCGCCCGTTTCATGGACTATTACTCACTGTTTTGTGGTCCCGGAATGATTTCCACGATTAACGAACTTAACCCAGGGTGCATTTACGTGTCAGTCATCAACAGTCACAAGTTTTGTCGATTCTGCACCGTTTCGTGGACTATTACTCACTGTTTTGAGGTCTCGGAGTGATTTCCTTGATTAACAAACCCGGATGATCAACACTCGCGATTTTTGTTAATTCTGACCCGTTTTGGGCGCTATTACTCACTGTTTTGGGGTTCCAAAAGCGATTTCCATGGCTCTTGAACCCCAAGGTGCTCTTACGTGTCGGTCATCAACAGTCACGGTTTTGGCCTATTCTGGCCTGTTTCATGGACTATTACTCCCTATTTTGGGGACGCGGAGTGATTTCCACGATTGACGAACACCGGGGTGCGTCTATGTGTTGGTCATCAAAACTCGCAGTTTTGGCTGATTCTTGCCGTTTCATCGACTATTGCTTACTGATTTTGGGTCCCTGAGCGATTTCCATGATTGACGAACCCCGGGGTGCGTTTATGAATCGTTCATCAATACTCGTAGGTTTGTTCGTTTCCGGCCTCTTTCATGGACTATTACTCACCGCTTTGGGGTCCCAAAGAGATTTCCATGGTTGTCGAACCCCAAGGTGTGCTTACATGTTGGTCGTCAAGAATCACAGTCTGGGCCGATTTTGGCCCGTTTCTTGGACTATTACTCAGTTTTGGGTTCCCGAAGTGATTTCCACGATTGACGAACCCAGGGAGCGTTTATGTGTCGGTCATCAGCACACACAATTCTGGCCGATTCTGGTCCGTTTCGTGCACTATTACTCACCGTGTTGGGGTCCCAGAGCGATTTCCACGATTGACGATCCCCATGTTGTGTTTACGTGTACGTCGTCAACACTCAAAGTTTTGGCCAATTCTGACCCGTTTTGTGGACTATTACTCACCGTTTCGGTGTCCCGAAGCGATTTCCATAGTTGTTGAACCCCAAGGTGCGGTTACGTGTCGGTCATCAACACTCGCAGGTTTGGCCGATTCTGGCCCGTTTCATGGACTATTACTCACTGTTTTGGGTCGCAAAGCGATTTCCACGATTGACGAATCCCTGGTTGCTTACGTGTTGGTCATCAACACTCACAGTTCTGGCCGAATCTGTCCCGTTTCACGGACTATTACTCACTGTTTTGTTGTCCCGGAGTGATTTCCACGATTAACAAATTTAACCCCGGGGTGCATTTACGTGTCGGTCATCAACACTCACAACTTTGGTCGATTCTGCCCCGTTTCCTGGACTATTACTCACTTTTTTGAGGCCTCGGGGTGATTTCCATGATTAACGAACCCCAGGGTACGTTTAAGTGTCGGTGAGCAACACTCGCGGTTTTTGTCAATTCTGACCCGTTTCGGGGGCTATTACTCACTATTTTGGGGTCCCAAAGCGATTTCCATGGTAGTCGAACCCAAGGTGCACTTACGTGTCGGTCATCAACAGTCGCGGTTTTGGCTGATTTGGGCCCGTTTCGTGGACTATTGCTCACTATTTTGGGGTCCCGTAGTGATTTCTACGATTGACGAACACCGGGGTGCCTTTACGTGTCGGTCATCAACACTCACAATTTTGGCTGATTCTGTTCCTTATCATGCACTATTACTCACCATTTGGGTTCGAAGAGTGATTTCCACGATTGACGTTCCCCGGGGTGCGTTTACTTGTCTGTCATCAATACTCAAAGTTTTGGCCAATTCTGACCTGTTTAGTGGACTATTACTCACCGTTTTGGTGTACCGAAGCGATTTCCATAGTTGTTGAACCCCGAGATGCGCTTACGTGTCGGTCATCAACACTCGCTGTTTTGGCCGATTCTGGCCCGTTTCATGGACTATTACTCACGGTTTTGGGGTCCCAAAGCGATTTCCACGATTGATGAATCCCGAGGTGTTTACGTGTTGGTCATCAACACTCACAGTTCTGACCGAATATCGCCCGTTTCATGTACTATTACTATTTGTTTTGTGGTCCCGGAATGATTTCCACGATTAACGAACTTAACCCAGGGTGCATTTACGTGTCAGTCATCAACAGTCACAAGTTTTGTCGATTCTGCCCCGTTTCGTGGACTATTACTCACTGTTTTGAGGTCTCGGAGTGATTTCCTTAATTAACAAACCCGGATGATCAACACTCGCGATTTTTGTTAATTCTGACCCGTTTTAGGCGCTATTACTCACTGTTTTGGGGTTCCAAAAGCGATTTCCATGGTTGTTGAACCCCAAGGTGCTCTTACGTGTCGGTCATCAACAGTCACGGTTTTGGCCCATTCTGGCCTGTTTCATGGACTATTACTCCCTATTTTGGGGTCCCGGAGTGATTTCCACGATTGACGAACACCGGGGTGCGTCTATGTGTTGGTCATCAACACTCGCAGTTTTGGCTGATTCTTGCCGTTTCATCGACTATTGCTCACTGATTTTGGGTCCCTGAGCGATTTCCATGATTGATGAACCCCGGGGTGCGTTTATGAATCGTTCATCAATAGTCGTAGGTTTGTTCGTTTCCGGCTCTTTCATGGACTATTACTCACCGCTTTGGGGTCCCAAAGAGATTTCCATGGTTGTCGAACCCCAAGGTGTGCTTACATGTTGGTCGTCAAGAATCACAGTCTGGGCCGATTTTGGCCCATTTCTTGGACTATTACTCAGTTTTGGGTTCCCGAAGTGATTTCCACGATTGACGAACCCAAGGAGCATTTATGTGTTGGTCATCAGCACTCACAATTCTGGCCGATTCTGGTCCGTTTCGTGCACTATTACTCACCGTTTTGGGGTCCCAGAGCGATTTCCACGATTGACGATCCCAGGCTGCGTTTACGTGTACGTCGTCAACACTCAAAGTTTTGGCCAATTCTGACTCGTTTTGTGGACTATTACTCACCGTTTCGGTGTCCCGAAGCGATTTCCATAGTTGTTGAACCCCAAGGTGCGGTTATGCGTCGGTCATCAACACTCGCTGTTTTGGCCGATTCTGGCTCGTTTCATGGACTATTACTCATTGTTTTGGGTCCCAAAGCGATTTCCACGATTGACGAATCCCTGGTTGCTTACGTGTTAGTCATCAACACTCACAGTTCTGGCCGAATCTGTCCCGTTTCACGGACTATTACTCACGGTTTTGTTGTCCCGGAGTGATTTCCACGATTAACAAACTTAACCCCGGGGTGCATTTATGTGTCGGTCATCAACACTCACAACTTTGGTCGATTCTGCCCCGTTTCCTGGACTATTACTCACTTTTTTGAGGTCTCGGGGTGATTTCCATGATTAACGAACCCCGAGTGCGTTTAAGTGTCTTTTCCCCTTTTAGGACTAACTCCCTTTTGGGGTCCCGATTTCCAGGTTTGGAACCCCAAGGTTCCATGTTTCGCGAACGGGGGGGCCCACTTGAAATTCTCGGGGCCGTTTTCCAGATTGGGGAAAAACTTTTTGTTGGGCCGGGGCCCTTGGGATTTTCCCGTTTGGGCACTTTTCCCCGTTTTGGGTGGGCGTTTAAATTGGCGGGCCGGGCGAGGCGCTAACCCGTTTTGGCCCGTTTTTATTTACCCCGTTTGTTGTCCCATTTCCAAGTTTTCCCCAAAGCGTTCCCGGGTTATCAATTTTTTTGGGTCGGTTTCGGATAACCTTGTTTTGGGTCCCGGCTTTAAATTGGCGAATTGGTTCCTTGTCACAAACTCACTTTTTGGGCGCCCTTTCCATATTCTCCCGGTTTTGTTTGGGGGTTTACATTCAAATTCCCGGGGCTTTTGGCTATAACCTCACCTTTGGTCGATTTCCCGTTTTGGACATTCTCCTTTTTACCGGGGTATTTTGATTCGCCCTGGTTTAAGTTGGTCCAGCTTTTTAATTGGTTTGGGTATTACCACTATTTTGGGGCCCAATTTCCGGTGTGCATACTTTTCAACTTTGGGGTTTGGTGATTTCCAGTACAGCTACATTTTGATCCGTGTGATTTCATATTTTGGAAACGGGGCCTTTGTGGGTATAACCTAAATTTGGATTTTTCCACATCTTTTCCCATTTGGGTTCCAACTTTCCACGATTGGGTTCCCGGGGGTGGTTTACGTGTTCCAAATCTGTTTTCCAATTGGCCTTTGGGGTTTCTAGTTTGGTGTCCTTTCATTTTTGAACCCGGGTTTCGCATTTCATTTTCCCCGTTTCGATTGGCCCGCGGCATTATTTTTGGGGTCCCACATTTCCAGTTGTGTCCGGGGTTTTCTGTTTATCAACCTGTTACGAATTCCCCGGTTTCAACAAATTTCCTTTTTGGTCCAAGATTTCCGATTGAATTCCGGGGATTTCTGGGTTTGGGTCAAAGTTTCCACCTTTTGGCAATCCGTTTTGGGTCTGGGGATTTCCTTAATTTAAAACCGGGTCCTTTCCATTTTTTTTTCCCCCGGGGTATTCCCGTTTGGGGTTACACCAGGTTTTGCCCCAAATCTTGTTTGGTGACATCCACGGTTTTGGCCCAGGTTTTTTTACCATTTTGGGGTCCGGGTGTTTCCACATTCGAAAGGGATCGCGTTTGGCATAAACTTTTAATTTTGGTGTTCCGGGAAAATTTGTTTGGGGTTGGCGTTTCCTGTTGGAACCAACTTTTTGATTTACAATCTGGGTTTGTTCTTTGGTCCAGGCATTCCACGTTTGGGGTCCCAAAGGGTTTTGGTTTAACCCAAGGTTCTTAATTTGGTCGTCAAGAATACTCGGGTTTTGGGTTTTGAATTTCCATTTTTGGGGGTGATTTACGTTGGAACAAACAATTGGTCATTCCCGGCCTACAATTCGGATTCTGGGTTTTCCAATTATACCTTTGGGGTAGGCGTTTCCCATTGGCGGGGGGTTTGGTTTGGGCAAACTCAAATTTTGGGGCCCCTTTTGGGGTAACCAGGGTGCACATTTCCGTTGTTCAACCCCGGTGGGTTGTTGGTCATAACTTTTCCTTTTTGGGTCGGGTTTGGATTTCCACGGGGTCCCAAGTTTCCCATTAAATCCCATTTTGCTTTTTTGTATCAACACTCCATTTTGGGTTGCGTTCAGGATTTTCCGGGTTTTGTTTCGGGTGTTTCCAATTAAAAACAAGGGGTTTTTTTCCCGTTTTTGGGGCCCTTTGTTCCATTTTGGTTGGTGTTTCAAATTTTGAAAGGTCGTTTTCGGCCAAACTTTTTTGGGCTTTTCCCTTTTGGCAACCCTTTTTTGGGGTCCCAATTTCCGTGTGCCCAATTCAGGGGTTTTCGGGTTTTTGTTTGGCCTTTTGTTTGTAATATTTGGGTACCCAATTTGGGCCGGGGGGGGGGGGGTTTTTCCCCAAAGGGCCCCGGGGAAAAGGGGCCCTTTTAGGGCGGGCCCGGGGCCCCCGGGGGGCCCGCCCCGGGGGGCCGGGCCGGGTTCTTTTGGGGGCGGGCCGGGCTTTTCGGGGGGCCGGGGTTTTTTTTTTGGGGCCGGGCCGGGCGTTGGTTTCGGGCAACCCTGGGGGGGCCGGCCCGGGTCGGGTTTACGGGCGGTTTTGGGGGGTCCCCTAAATTTTTTGGGGTCGGGTTTGGGCCCGACCCCGGGGGGGGGTTTTTTTTCCCGACGTTTAATTCTCCATTTTTTGGGGATTTTGGTTGGGCTTTCCTGTTTGGGGTCCCAATTTTCCCGATTGGGACCCGGGGTTTTGTTGGGCCCGGGGATTGGGTTTCGGTTTTCCCTTTTTTGGGTCCCAAATTTTAGTTGGAACCCGGGGGCTCCGTGTTAATTTTTTTGGGTTACCCGTTTTGGTATTTCCCTGTTTTGGGTCCAAGTTTTTCCCCGGGGGATTTTTTAATTTTGGGTTTTTTGGGGATTTCCCCTTTTTGGGTTTACTTTAATTAAATCCTGTTTGGGGTTAAACCCCTTTCCAATTCCCGGTTTTCCCTCCCGGGTTTTTCCCGGGTTGGGTTTACCCATTGGGCCGGGGTTTTCCTTTTCCCATTTTGGGTTTTTTTTACCCAAACCTTTTGGGGCGGTTTCCAATTTTTGAAAGGTGGCTTCTGTTGCAACCGGGTTTGGGCATTTTCTTCTATATTCTATTTTTTTGGCCCTTTTCCATTAACACCGGGGTCCCCTTTAGGGGCCAGGGGACGGGGGCAATTTTTGGGGTTTGGGCGTTTCCCAAAAAAGGGGTTAAATTTTTCAAATTTTGGGGGGGGGAAAAAGGGGCCCGGGGGCCATTTGGGCGGGCTGGGCTTTGTTTCCCAGTTTGGGGGGCCCGGGAAAGGGTCCTTTTTTAGGGAAAGGGCCCGCCCGGGGGTTAACCGGGTTTTGGGGGTGGTCCTTCCCCTTTTTTCCCTTTCCCGTTTTGGTTTTCCTGGGCCCAAAAAAACCCGGCTTTTTTTCGGGCCCCGGGCCCCCGGGGGGGTTTCCGATTTCCCCGTTTAGGGGTTCAACATCGTTTTGGCAAACCCCTTTCCTTCTCCTTTGTTACCTTTCCAATTTTTTGGCCGGGGTTTATTCGGTTAAAAGGCATTGGCCCGTTTCCCCTTTTTTTTTGGGGGCCCGCCCATTTTTTGGGGGTTTTGTTTCCTAAACCAAAGTTTGGTTAGTTTACTTTCCCTTTTTGGGGAAAATTTCCCTTTGGTTAATCCTTTATTGGTCAAATTTTCCTTTGCAGGGCCCGTTGGGGCTATTATTTTTTGGGTTTGGGGTTTTCCATTAAACCCTGTAAATTTGGGCCAAATTTTTCCGAACCTTTTTGCTTTACTCCTTTTTTGGGGAAGTTTCCAGTTTAAAAGGGGGGGATTTCCGTTTCCTTTGAATTTGCTTTTTTACTAAATTTTGGGGTTTGGTTTTGATTTAATCCCTTTTTGGTTTTCAAACCCTTTTTTATTACCCGGGGTTTTCCCGATTTTGGGTCTTTTGGGAAACCCTTTTGGGGCCCAAATAACTTTCCTTTTTGTTTGGCTTTCTCATTTTCCGTTTTAGGCCTTTTCCTTTGTTTGGGCCCCTTTGATTTTGTTAAAATTTTTCCATTTTGGCCTTTCATTTCCGTTGGGGGGTTTAGTGGAAAATTTTGTTTGGTTCGGTTTTCCTTATTTTCCCGTTTGGGGCCCCATTTTTTTTGGGCCCCATTCCCTTTTGGTTGGGGTTCCTGTGGGCGGGCCTTTTTCCAATCGGTTTTTGGGCTTTTACTTTTCAAATTTTTTGGGGTTTTCCCAAAGGGCCTTTTTTAATAAACCTTTTTTGGTTTCGGCGTTTTACATTTTTGGGGGAAGTTCCCAAAGGTTTTAAACCAAAGTCCAATTTTTCCCTCTTTTGCATTCCCGTTTGGGGTTAAATTTCCTTTTTCCCCAAGGTTTCCTTTTGGGTTCAAATCCGGGGCATTTTTCCCTACATTCTCAATTTGGGTTCCCAATTACCAATTTTGGCCGGTGGTTTGGGTTTACAAACTTTGGGGATTCGCCGTTTTAAACTAACTGTTTGGGGTCCCAGGCATTTCCACGTTGGGTCCCGGTTTCCGGGTTTTAACCCAAATTTTGGGAATTTTGGGATAACTACGTTTTTGGGGGTTAGTTTTAAAAAAGGGTCGGCGTTTCCAAATCAAATTTGGGTTCGTTTCCAACAATTTCCGGGTTTTGGGTTTGGGGCCCGTTTACCCTTTTTGGTGGTTCATACGGGTTTGCTTTTGGGTTTTGGCATTTCCCCTTTTTTGGGGTTTATTTTTATAACCCTATTTTGGGTCAAAACACCTTTGGTGATTTGGGGCGTTTAGGACTATTCTCAAATTTTTGGGGCCTTGATTTTGATTCCAGGGTTTGGTTTGGTTCCAAATTTTTGGTTTAGTTTTCCCTTTCTCACATTTTGGGTTCGGGTTTTCAGGTTATTCCCAGGGTTTTGGGGGTTTTTTCCCAATTTTCCATTTTTCCCAAAGGGGGCTTTTTTCAAATTTTGGTTTTGTTTCTTTTTACCCCGGGTTAAATTTGTTGGTCCCCTTTTTTCCCCCAAATTTTGGGCCCTGGGGAAACCACTTTGGGGGCCCGGCCAGGGAACCCGGTGGCTTTTTTTCGCCCGGGGTTTTGGGCCAAAGCCCTTTCTATTTCCGTTTTGGGTGGATTTCCAAAAAAAACCCGGGTTTTGGGTGGCCAAAACCCCCGGGCCCGCGAAAAAGGGGGAAACCCCGTTTTTCCCGAAATTTCGGGGCTTTTTTTTTTCCCCGGGGGGTTTTTCCCCTTTGGGTTAACCCTTTTTGGGGGGCCCAAACCCGGGCCCGGGGGTTGATTTTCGTCCTTTTTTTCCACCCCTGGGGAAATAAGGTTCCCCTTTTTCCCGCCCACCCGGGGGGTTTCCCCTTTTTGGGGGGTTTTTTCCCCTTTAATTTTAACCCAAGTTTTATCGTTCCCCTTTCCCCTTTTTGGGGCCCGTTGGGCCCCGTTGGACTTCTAATGTTTGGTTTCCCTTTCCCTTCGGGTTTCTTTGGGAAAATCAGTTTTGGGGAAATTCCCATTTGGGTGGAAATTTCCGTTTTCCCCGTTTTGCATTCCGGGGTTCAGGATTTTTGGCCGGTTTGGGGTTTCTTTTTGGGGGTTTCCCGTTTCCCTATAAACTCCTTTTGGGGGCCCGTTTCATTTTCCGTTTTGGGGTTGGGTTTCCGTTAACCGGGTTTTTTTGGCTCCTAATTTTCCCTTGGTTCGGACATTCCTTTTTGGGTCCGGTGTTTCCACATTCATTGGGTTTTGGGGTCATAATAAATTTTTTGTTGGGGCTATTTGTTTTGGGTCCGGGTTTCCTTGTTACAACCCTAAAATTTTTTCAATTGCCGTTTGGGCCTTTCCCTTTTTTCGGGATTTCCCTTCCCGGTCCTTTTGTCGGACCCCCACTTTGGGTTCGCCCGTTTTGGGCATTTCCCTTTTTGGGTCCGGGTGTTTCCAGATTAGCCCGGGGGCTTTATGTTCACACTTTCCTTTTTTTTGGCCGTTTTCAATTTTGGGGGGGAAACCAGTTGCCCCGGGGTCATTCCTTTTTTTGTTTCCCTTTCCTTTCCCTTTGGGGTCCCGGGGTTTCTGTTTGGGAAAGGGTGCTTTTTGTCGTTTAAATCCCGGGCCGTTTTCCCTTTCAACTATTACTCATTTTGGGTTTTGGGATTTCCTTGGGGGGCGGGGTTTTTTTGGGCCCCTTTTGGGGTTTTGGCCTTTAACTTTAACCCTTTTTGGGTCGGATTTGTTGGAAACCCCGGGTTTTGGTCTCAACACTCTTTGGGAAAGCCTTTGGACTATTACTCCTTTTTGGGGTCGGGATTTCCAGGATTTACTTATCCCCCGGGGCTTTCGGGTTTCGGCATTACTCACTTTGTGTCCCGGGTTTATTTCCAAATTTTTAGGGGGCTTTTCTTAACCCCAATTTTTCGTTTTTCAGGATAACTCCTTTTTTTGGGGCCGGGGATTTCCAAAGGGTTTAAGGTCGGGCCAGTTTTGGGAATCCCCGGTTTGGGCTTTTTTTTTGGGGTTTCCCGGATTTTCCAATTTTTAAAAATTTAAACCGGGGTTTTCCCATTTTTTTTTTGGGCATTTTTTCCCCCCACCGGTTGGGAAACCGGGGTTTCTGGCCAAAACCAAATTTTTTATTCCTTTATCATTATACCCTTTTGGGTGCGATTTTGGGTTTTTGGGTGGGGTTTTTCTCATATTTGTTTTAAATTCCTTTTATGGACAAACCTTTTTGGGTGGCCAAATTGTTTTGGGAAGGGGTTTTTTGGCAAACCCCTTTTGGGGTTCGGGTTTCTGGCAACCATTTTGGGGGTCCCTGGGTTTTTACAATTTTCCTTTTTGTTTTCTTTTTTTCCAATTTGTTAAAACGTTTAACCCTTTCGGGGATTTTTTTTTTCTCGTTTTGGAAACCCGTTTTTGGGGTTTTAATTTCCCTTTTTCAAACCTTTGGGCCCCAAATTTTTTGGGGTTCCCCATTTTGCTTTAGGTTTTCCCTGCATTTCCACGTTTGGGGTCCCCATTTTTCTGGATATTTTTTTTGGGGGGATACCACTTGGGAAACGGGTCGCTTTTTTTAAACCCTTTGGTTTTTTTGCGTTTCCCATTACTTTTGTTTTGGGTTCAAATTTCCAATTTTAACCGATTTTTGGATAATTCCTTTTGTTGTTTCCCCTTTTTGATTTACACCCTTTGGGGGATTTTTTTTCCCCAATTTTACTTTTGTTCCCCGGGGATTTTTTTTAACTTTTCCAGGGGTTATACCGTTGGGGGGTTTTTGGGCCCAAACCCCTTTTGGGGGTTTTTTCCATTCACCCGGGTTTGGGGTCGGGTTTCCAATTAATTGGTTTACGGTTTTCGCAACCCTTTTTCCTTTGACCCTTTTTGGCCCCGTTTGGGGGTTTTATTTTTAACCCCAAGGTGTTTGGCTCAAATTTTCGCGGGGCGGGCCCGTTTCCTTTAACCCTTTTTGGGTTCCCAAGCGACCCGATTCAATTTGGGTTTTTTTGGAAAATCCGTTTGGGAATTGTCCCCCGGATAAACCCTTTTTTTTGGGTCGGGGGATTTCCCGTTAACTTTAACCCGGGGGTTTGTTCGGCAAACCACCCCTTTTGGGTTTCCCCTTTCACTTTTCCCTTTTTACTCGGGTATTTAAAAGGCCCACTTTAAAGGGGGGTTTCCTTTTTTTACCCGTTTTTTCTCCATTTGGGGGCATTTCCGGTAGGCCCCAATCCCGTTTGGGGTCAAGGGTTTCACCTTTTCATTCTTTTTGGGCCCGTGTGTTTCTAAACCCACCGGTCCCGGGGTTCCCCTTCCCTTTTTTCCTTTTTCCCTTTGTTTTTTTCCCTTTTGGGTTTTTCAAACGTTTATCGTTTTTATAAACCAAACTGTTTTGGTTCGACTTTAATTTTTTCCCCGGTTTTTTGCAAATTTTTGTGGGATCCTTTGGGTTTTCCCTTGGTTTGGGCATTTCCCTTTTTCCCGGTTTTCCGGTTTTCCCCAAGGTTTCCCTTTGGTGGTTTCGGTTTTTTTTTGGCCCGTTTTCCCTTTTAAACTTTTTGGGGTGGGATTTGTTCGCAAGGGTCCTTTTGTCGGATCCCCAAATTTTGGCATTCCCTTTATGGGTATTTTTTATTCCGGGGTTTAAAATTTCCTTTTGCGATTTTACCCGTTTGGCGCTATACTCCGTTTTGGGGGCCCATTTATGGTTGTTGAAAATTCTTCCCGTTTTTGAAATCCAGGTTTGGAGGCCCTTCTGGCTTTATCCCTTTTTGGGGGGGATTCCCGTTGGGAAAGGGGTTTTGTTTGGGGTTCAACATATTTTGGTTTTCGGGGAATTCTCGATTTTGGGGGGTTTCCGATTTAAACCCTGGTTTTGTGCAAATGTTTTCCGTTTGCTTTCCGGCCTTTCTTTCAAAAATTTCCATTTTCGACCCGGGTTTAGGGGGGGTTTATTTCAAATTTTGGGTGGGGATTTCCTTTCAAAATTTATTTTCCTTTTGGGATTTCCCGTTTTGGCCAAACCCTTTTTGGGGTCCGGGCATTTCCATTTGGGACCCTGGTTTCTTTCTTTAACCCCGTTTGGCCACGTTTACATTCTCCCTTTTGGGGTTTCGGGGTTCCAAAGTTTTGGCCCAAGGGCTTTGGTGGACAAACTCTTTTTGGGTTCGGCTTTCCATTTTTTTCCCGGGTTTTTGTCCGGGATTTCCCCATTTGGCTTTCCCCCGGGATTTTCCCGTTTTGGGCTTCCCTTAAAATCCTTTTTGTTTCAAAATTTTTGGCCCTTTCCCCTTTTTTTGGTATTCTACTTTTTCCGGGGTTTTTGTTCGAACCCCAAATGTTTAATGGTTTGGTAAATCCTTTTTATTTGGGTTTTCTTTATCAGGGGTCGGGAATTTCCCGTACAACCCTTTTGTTTCGCCCCCTTTGGGATTTCCCGTTTTGGGCCCACCATTTTGGGGGAGGACCAGATTGGCGAAATCCTTTCGTGCCGTCTAACCCTTTTTTCCATTTTGTTTCGTTATTCTCACCATTTGGGCCCACCATTTGGAGGCGTTCGGGTTTTAAATTTTGTTTTTTATTCGCCTTTATACTATTATTTGTTTTGGGGCCCAGCGATTTCCAGTTCTTCCCATTTACCGGGTTCAACCCGTTTATTTTGGGGACTATTACTCCTTTGGGGGTTTTTTGGGTTGTTTGCCCAAACTTTTTCCGGGGCCCCTTTTTTGGTTTTCCCAAATTCCCTTTTTTTTCCCCCCTTTTTTTTTGGGGCTTTCCTGATTTTCCCGGTTTTAGTTGGGATTTCCAAATTTCCGGTTTTCAACCCCTTTTTTTTTTAAAATTTTTCCTTTCCGGGGTTGAACGGTGAACCCCTTTTCAGCCCGGTTTCATTTCCCTTTTGGCCTGGGTTTTTGGGTTTAAACCCATTTGGGGGTGGGGCTTTTCGCCTTTTTATCACCTTTTGGGTTTCTTCCTTTGGCCCCGTTTGGGTTGGCGTTTTGGGTTTGGGCCCGGGTTTTGTTTTCTAAATTTTTTTGGCCCTTTATGGATTTCCACCGGGGTTTCCCCAAATTTCCGGTTTTTTTTTACCCTTTGGGTTGCGATTTCCGTTTCGGGGCTTTTGGGGTTCTCATTTCTTTGGGTTCGGTGTTTTTGGGCCCCCTTTTGGTGGGTTTCCGGCACCAAATTTTTGCCCGGGTGGGTTTGGGTTTAACTCCGGGGTCCCCGTTCCGTTAAACCCTTTTGGGGTCCGCCACCTTTTCCTTTTGTTTGGGGATTCCAAATTTAGGAACGTTTCCCTTTAGGTTTTAACCCCGGTTTTTCCCAAACCTTTTGGGGGCATTACCTTTTTTCCGTTTTTGTTTTCACGATTAACGAACTTAACCCCGGGGTGCGTTTATGTGCAGGTCATCAACACTCACAGTTTTGGTCGATTGCTCACTGTTTTGAGGTCTCAGAGTGATTTCCACGATTTCGGAACCCCAGGGTGCGTTTAAGTATCGGTCAATAACACTCGCGGTTTTTGTCAATTCTGACTCATTTCGTGGGCTATTACTCACCGTTTTGGGGTCCCAAAGCAATTTCCATGGTTGTTGAACCCCAAGGTGCTCTTACGTGTTGGTCAGCAATAGTCGTGGTTTTGGCTGGTTCTGGCCCGTTACATGGACTATTATTCCCTATTTTGGGGTCCCGGAGTGATTTCCACGATTGACCAACACTAGGGGTCCCGGAGTGATTTCCACGATTGATTCACACTCGCAGTTTTGGCTGATTCTGGCCATTTCATGGACTATTACTCACTGATTTCGAGTCCCTAAGCGATTTCCATGATTGATGAACCCCGGGGTGCATGTATGTATCGTTCATCAATACTCCTAGGTTTGTCTGTTTCTGGGCTCTTTCATGGACTATTACTCACCGTTTTGGGGTCCCAAAGCGATTTCCATGGTTGTCGAAGCCCAAGGTGTGCTTACGTGTTGGTCGTCAAGACTCGCATTCTGGTCTGATTCTGGCCCGTTTCTTGGACTATTACTCAGTTTTGTGTTCCCGAAGTGATTTCCACAATTGACGAACTCTGGGGTGCGTTTAGGTGTCGGTCGTCACCACTCACTATTTTGGCCGATTCTGGTCTGTTTAGTTCACTATTACTCACCGTTTTGGGTTCCTAGAGTGATTTCCACGATTGACGATCCCCGGGATGCGTTTACGTGTCGCTCGTCAACACTCAAAGTTTTGGCCAAGTCCGACCCATTTCGTGGACTATTACTCACCATTTTGGTGTCCCGAAGCGATTTCCTTAGTTGCTGAACCCCATGCGCTTACATGTCGATCATCAACAATCGTAGTTTTGTCCGATTCTGGCCTGTTTCGTGAACTATTACTCACTGGTTTGGGGTCCAAGAGTGATTTTCACGATTGATGAACACCAGGGTGCGTCTATGTGTCGGTCATCAACACTCACAATTTTGGCCAATTCTGGTCCGTTTCGTGCACTGTTACTCACCGTTTTGGTGTCCTCGAGCGATTTCCACGATTGACGATCCCCAGGTTGCGTTTACATGTCCGTCGTCAACACTCAAAGTTTTGGCCAATTCTGACCCGTTTCGTGGACTATTACTCACCGTTTTGGTGTCCCGAAGGTGCGCTTACGTGTCGGTCATCAACACTCGCAGTTTTGTCCGATTCTGGCCCGTTTCATGGACTATTACTCACTGTTTTGGGGTCCCAAAGCGATTTCCACGATTGACGAATCCCGGGGTGCTTACGTGTTGGTCATCAACACTCACAGTTCTGGCCGAATCTGTCCCGTTTCACGGACTATTACTCACTTTTTTGTTGTCCCTTAGTGATTTCCACGATTAACAAACTTAACCCTGGGGTGCATTTACGTGTCGGTGATCAACACTCACAACTTTGGTCGATTCGGCCCCGTTTCCTGGACTATTACTCACTTTTTTGAGGTCTCGGGGTGATTTCCATGGTTAACGAACCCAGGGTGCGTTTAAGTGTCGGTGATCAACACTCGCGGTTTTTGTCAATTCTGACCCGTTTCGGGGGCTATTACTCACTATTTTGGGGTCCCAAAGCGATTTCCATGGTAGTCGAACCCAAGGTGCACTTACGTGTCGGTCATCAACAGTCGTGGTTTTGGATGATTTAGGCCCGTTTCGTGGACTATTGCTCACTATTTTGGGCTCCCGTAGTGATTTCTACGATTGACGAACACCGGGGTGCGTTTACGTGTCGGTCATCAACACTCACAATTTTGGCCGATTCTGTTCCTTATCATGCACTATTACTCACCATTTTGGGTTCCAAGAGCGATTTCCACGATTGACGATCCTCGGGGTGCGTTTACGTGTCTGTCATCAATACTCAAAGTTTTGGCCAATTCTGACCCGTTTAGTGGACTATTACTCACCGTTTTGGTGTCCCGAAGTGATTTCCAAAGTTGTTGAACCCCAAGGTGCGCTTACGTGTCGGTCATCAACACTCGAAGTTTTGGCCGATTCTGGGCTCTTTCATGGACTATTACTCACTGTTTTCGGGTCCCAAAGTGTTTTCCATTGTCGTCGAACACCAAGTTGTGCTTACATGTTGGTCATCAAGACTCGCAGTTTGGGCCGATTCTAGCCCGTTTCGTGGACTATTACTCACTGTTTTGTGGTCCCGGAGTGATTTCCATGATTAACGAACTTAACTCCGAGGTAAACCCGGGCATGGGCAGCACGGCCAGACGACCCGGCCTGAGCCCGGCCCGAAAAACCAAGGCCGCGCCGGGCCGGGCCGGGCTCGGGCTTTGTTTTTTAGCCCGAAAGGTAGTTCGGGCCGGGCTCGGGCTTCTCTTTTTCTATTTTCCGGGCCGGGCTTCGGGCCGGGCTTGCTCATACACGTACTAAAAATAGCGTTCGGGGCGGGCTTTCGGGCTCCGGGCTTGATTTTGGGCCGGGCTCAGGCTTGATTTTAGGGAGTATTTCAGGCTTCGGGCCGGGCTCGGGCTTGAGAAATGAAGGTCTGGCTTTTACAAGCCCGGCCCGAAACCCGGCCCGGCCCGACGTTTGCCCAGGTTTACCCCGGGGTGCATTTATGTGTCGGTCATCAACCCCAGAGTGATTTCCACGATTAAGGAACCCCATGGTACGTTGAAGTGTCGGTCATGAGCACTGACAATTTTTGCCGATTCTGGTCCGTTTCGTGCACCATTACTCACTATTTTGGGGTCCCAGAGCGATTTCCATGATTGACGATCCCCGGGGTGCGTTTACGTGTCCGTCATCAACACTCAAAGTTTTCGCCAATTCTGACCCATTTCGTGAACTATTACTCACCGTTTTTGTGTACCGAAGCGATTTCCATAGTTGTTGAACCCCGAGGTGCGCTTACGTGTCGGTCATCAACACTCGCCGTTTTGGCCGATTCTGGCCCGTTTCATGGACTATTACTCATTGTTTTGGGGTCCCAAAGCGATTTCCACGATTGATGAATCCCGGGGTGTTTACGTGTTGGTCATCAACACTCACAGTTCTGACCGAATCTCGCCCGTTTCATGGACTATTACTCACTGTTTTGTGGTCCCGGAATGATTTCCACAATTAACGAACTTAACCCAGGGTGCATTTACGTGTCAGTCATCAACAGTCACAAGTTTTGTCGATTCTGCCCCATTTCATGGACTATTACTCACTGTTTTGAGGTCTCCGAGTGATTTCCTTGATTAACAAACCCCGGTGATCAACACTCGTGATTTTTGTCAATTCTGACCCGTTTCTGGCGCTATTACTCACTATTTTGGGGTTCCAAAAGCGATTACCATGGCTGTTGAACCCCAAGGTGCTCTTACGTGTCGGTCATCAACAGTCACGGTTTTGGCCGATTCTGGCCCGTTTCGTGGACTATTACTCCCTATTTTGGGGTCCCGGAGTGATTTCCACGATTGACGAACACCGGGGTGCGTCTATGTATTGGTCATCAACACTCGCAGTTCTGGCCGATACTGGCCGTTTCATGGACTATTACTCGCTGATTTTGGGTCCCTGAGCGATTTCCATGATTGACGAACCACTGGGTGCGTTTATGTATCGTTCATCAATAGTCCTAGGTTTGTCCGTTTCTGTGCTCTTTCATGGGCTATTACTCGCCGTTTTGGGGTCCCAAAGCGATTTCCATGGTTGTCGCACCCCAAGGTGTGATTACGTGTTGGTCATCAAGAATCGCAGTCTGGGCCAATTTTAGCCCGTTTCTTGGGCTATTACTCAGTATTGGGTTCCCGAAGTGATTTCCATGCTTGACGAACCCCTGGGTGCGTTTACATGTCGGTCATCCGCACTCACAATTTTGGTCGATTCTGGTCCGTTTCGTGCACTATTACTCACCGTTTTGGGGTCCCAGAGCGATTTCCATGATTGAGGATCCCCAGGTTGCTTTTACGTGTCTGTCGTCAACACTCAATGTTTTGGCCAATTCTGACCCGTTTCATGGACTATTACTCACTGTTTTGGTGTCGTGAAGCGATTTCCATAGTTGTTGAACCCCAAGGTGCACGTACATGTCGGTCATCAACACTCGCAGTTTTGGCCGATTCTGGCCCGTTTCATATACTATTACTCACTGTCTTGGGGTCCCAAAGCGATTTCCTTGATTGACTATTCCCAGGGTGCTTACGTGTTGGTCATCAACACTCACAGTTCTGGCCAAATCTGTCCTGTTTCAAGGACTATTACTCACTGTTTTGTTGTCCCGGAGTGATTTCCACGATTAACAAACTTAACCCCGGTGTGCATTTACGGGTCGGTCATCAACACACACAGCTTTGGTCGATTCTGCCCCGTTTCCTTGACTATTACTCACTGTTTTGAGGTCTCGAAGTGATTTCCATGATTAACGAACCCCAGGGTGCGTTTAAGTGTCGGTGATCAACACTCGCGGTTTTTGTCAATTTTGACCCGTTTCGGGGGCTATTACTCACTTTTTGGGATCCCAAAGCGATTTCCATGGTTGTTGAACCCCAAGGTGCTCTTACGTGTCGGTCATCCACAGTCCGGCTTTGGCTGATTTGGGCCCATTTCGTGGACTATTAGGGCATCTCCAGCCGTTGGCCCCGGGAGGGCAAAAATCGCCCCTGAGGCGCGGCGCTTAATCACGCGCCTTTGGGCGTGATGCCCCGATCGCGGCGCCTGTTCGAGCAAAAATAGCAAACACGACGCAAAACGACTCAAATTTAAACGCAAACACGGCGAGTTCGTTCAAACTCACCGCCCGCCTCGCCGCCCGCCTCGCCGCGTTGGGTGGCGGCGTTAGCGCCGACATCTGACGGTGGGTGGCGGCGTTAGCGCCCGTCACGGACGCCGGAGCTGCGGTGCTGTGCTGCCACCGGCGTGTCTGGGGCTCGGCTTGGCGGGGTGGAGGCGAGGCGAGCAGCCCGGACGAAGAGGAGAACCCCGGTCTCCATGCGGCTCGGGTCGAGAGCTTCGGCGGCGTGAAAAGGAAGAGGCGCGAGGGTAGCGAGGCGCGGCGTGTTGCCGCCCTCGATGTACTCGAGGCGGCGCCCAGCGTCGCGCCTACGCACGCCCACCATCGACGCCGGCGGCGGAGTTTTACTCTTTGGAGACACAGCGCCGTTGGTGGCCTTGAGCTGCTTTGGGAATAGCGGCGGCATGGCACGGCTCCCGGCGGGCTGTCGAAGGCGTCGTGGCGCCTCCCACGCTGCACGCGGTAGGTTCGAGCGGATGCGAGCGATCTCCGCACGCCGCACCGCGCCGGTGGGTACCGAGGGCACCAGCACGCCGCCCGCGCTAATCTTCCACGCCCCGGGCACCCGCATGTCCGGCGGGACCGGGTACTCGGCCTCGTAAAGGAGGCGAGCCTTGTCTTCATGCAGATGGCGGTGGCCGAAGCCGTTCGCCGCCGCGCCGTCGCCTGGGAAGCGTTCGGCCATTGGTTTGAACTGGAGACAGCGAAAGGAGGAGAGGAGAGGGAGGAGGAGCGGCGGCGGAGGAAGTGTGAGGGCGACCAAGCGCGCGGCGCGCATATATAGGCCGACGCGCCGCCCACACGCGTGGCACCGTGCGTACGCGTGGCGGGCGAGGCGAGGGCGAGGGACGCTCGTCGTCCGGCCTTCACTGCGCCGCGCGTGAAGCATCAATTTCGCAGGCTGACCGGCGTGGCAGCTTTGGCATTGATTCGCCGCGGGAAACGAGGCGATGAGGACGACGAAGGTCCGAGAAGTAATCCGTGTCGCTGACGCGTCGGACCCGCGGTTTCTTCACGCCAAAATAGTTCGCCCGGCGCCCCCGAGCGCCCCACAGCACGCCGGGTTCGGGCTGGGTCCGCCGGCGCTGCCCAAGCCCGCAAAATCGGGCTCTGAGGCGTGATGGGCCGTTTTTGGCGGCCGCGGAAAACGCGCTGGGAGGCTGAGGAGTCTGGACTAGGGGTGTCTGGACAGCGGACTATCAATATCCGCGGACTCCCAAACTACGAAGATAGAAGATTGAAGACTCCGGCTCGTGTCCGGAAGGTACTTTCCTTGGCGTGGAAGGCAAGCTTGGCAATACGGATATGTAGATCTCCTACCATTGTAACCGACTCTGTGTAACCTAGCCTCTCCGGTGTCTATATAAACCGGAGGGCCTTAATCCATAGGACGAACATTACATCTCAACAATCATACCATAGGCAAGCTTCTAGGTTTAGCCTCCTTGATCTCATGGTAGATCTACTCTTGTACTACCCATATCATCAATATTAATCAAGCGGGGCGAGGGTTTTACCTCCATCGAGAGGGCCGAACCTGGGTAAAAACATTGTGTCCCTCGTCTCTTGTTACCATCCGCCTAGGCGCACAGATTCGGGACCCCTACACGAGATCCGCGGTTTGACACCGACATTGGTGCTTTCATTGAGAGTTCCTTTGTGTCGTCACCGATAGGCTCGATGGCATCTTCGACCATCAACGCTGTCCGGTGAGACTTTTCTCCCGGACAGATCTTCGTATTCGGCGGCTTTGCGCTGCGGGCAATTCTCTTGGCCATCTGGAGCAGATCGAAGCTTCGCCCCGGCGTCAGTCGATTCGAAGCTTGAACTTCACGGCCGATGACCGCGGAGACTTGATCTTGACGGACTCGAGCCCGCGCCAGCAGCGCCCGACCGTGACGATGGGCATGATCTAGCTCTGCGCCGGTCGGTGCTTTGAAGGCCCTTTTCGGATCCGCTCGGCCACTAGCCCGGAGCCGATTGCCGTGTCGAGGGTCGGTGGATAGACGCCGTCCGGGGCTTTAACACCAACGGCGATGGGCGAATACCAATCTTGTCCCTGCGAAACTTCGTGATGCGGCGTCGGACTCCTCGGCGGACTCCGAGCCTCCAGCGCCCTGCCAATTAAACCGATTGGGCGCGGTTATGGAATTCACCGCCGCGGACATCTTCCAAGACTTTCGCCTTTTGGCGATATTCTGAATTCTCTGAAGCATCTCTCGCTATCGGAGAACCCTGGCGGACTATGGCGAGGCGGTTGGAGTTCGGACGGACGAAGAAATTCAGAGCCTACCCACCACCCACTTTATAGCCACCGTCGAAGATTTAACCGACATGCTGAACTCGACTCCGATGACATCGGCGCTATGGGCGGCGATGCGGGAGGCGAACGAGACCAGCGCCCACGGGGCGCTGGAAAACCACCTCGTCGTCACGCGTCTACATGGTGGATACCCCAAAAGAAGGGATGGCGAAAAAGCAGCGGAGGAAGATTCTAAAAAGCAACCCAAGCGCGGCGTCGGTGGTGCGCTCTAAATCCGCCACAACAAGAATGGAGATTCGGCACGGAGACAATAACACTCCGGAGAGTGCGAAGGCGATCCCCACCGCAAGACTCGGCGCGGGAGGACGCGAAGCAAGCCCTCACGGCAGGCGGCGGGCGAAGGGTTGAGGGCGATAACTATATGCCTCCCTCCGAAGGCGAAGCAAGCCTCAGCGATGATGAATTCGTCATGCCGAGGATCCCGTCGAACAAGAGCGCTTCAGCGCAGGCTCATAGCCACGGCAAACAACCTAAAAAAAAGCAGCAGCGGCTCAAGCTGATCAAGATCTGCTAGCCGATCGATGGTGAGGTCCTCGCGACCGAAGAGTATAAACTCGAACTCCCCTCCAAAAGCTACCCAAGACGCAAGCTGCTCCCCCGATTAGAGGAGGAAGCATACATACCTTCATCACCAGTGCACGACATGGCTGACCGACCACCCCGTGGTCGCGACAGAGAGGCATTCAGGCCCCCAGCCAAGACCGTACCCCGACATCGATCAAAGAGTACGAAGCCAAAAGGGAACGCGCCGGACTTGCGAGACATATTGGAGGACAAAGCAAGACAATCCATATCCATCTATGGATCACGTGGGCGCTCCACGACCCACGACGAATACCGTCGCGCCGGACATAACGCCGGCCGGGCCGAACAAAGCAGACACCGCTCCCTTGAGCTGCGTCGCGATATTGCTCAATATAGGGGCGCCGCACACCCGTTATGCTTCACTGACGAAGTAATGGATCATCAGATCCCCGAAGGGTTCAAACCCGTAAATATCGAATCTTACGATGGTACAACAGACCGCGCGGTGTGGATCGAAGATTATCTTCTCCACATCCATATGGCCCGCGGCGACGATCTCCACGCCATCAAATATCTCCCGCTCAAGCTTAAAGGACCAGCCCGGCATTGGCTCAATAGCCTGCCCGCAGAGTCAATTGGGTGTTGGGAAGACACGGAGGCCGCATTCCTTGATAACTTCCAAGGTACATATATGCGACCACGGGCGCCGATGACCTAAGCCACATTATTCAGCAGCAGACGAATCGGCGGACAATTACGGACACGGTTCTTGACGAAGAAAAATCAAATCGTCGACTGTCCGGATGCGGAGGCCCTTGCAGCCTTCAAACATAACATCCGGGATGAATGGCTAGCCCGGCACCTAGGGCAGGAGAAGCCGAAATCCATGGCATCCCTCACATCGTTAATGACCCGCTTTTGTGCGGGAGAGGACAACTGGCTAGCCCGCAGCAACGATCTCCGCAAAAATTCTGGCAGTCCGGACACTAAGGACAACCACGGCAGGTCACGTCGAATCAAAACAAAGCGCCGCGTGCTGGCGGCGACAAAGAGGATCGGCAGTCAATGTCGGATTCCGAGGCTCAAAACCCGGTCAACGGAAGAAGCCATTTAAAAGAGCAACTCCGGGTCCGTCCAATCTGGACAGAATACTCGACCGCTCATGCCAGATACATGGCACCCCCGAAAAGCCAGCTAATCACACCAATAGAGATTGTTGGGTGTTCAAGCAGTCCGGCAAGTTAATTGCCAAACACAATGACAAGGGGCTAAATAGCGACGATGAGGAGGAGACCCGGCCGCCGAATAGTAGAGGACAGAAGGGTTTCCCCCCACAAGTGCGGACGGTGAATATGATTTACGCAACCCATATACCCAAGAGGGAGAGGAAGCGCACACTACGGGATGTCTATGCGATGGAGCCAGTCGCCCCGATGTTCAATCCATGGTCCTCCTGTCCGATCACTTTCGATCGACGAGACCATCCGACCAGCATACGCCATGGCGGATTCGCCGCATTGGTCTTAGACCCAATCGTCGATGGATTTCACCTCACAAGAGTCCTGATGGACGGCGGCAGCAGCCTGAACCTGCTTTCTCAGGACACGGTGCGCAAAATGGGCATAGACCCATCTAGGATTAAACCTACTAAAACAACCTTTAAAGGTGTCATCCCAGGAGTGGAAGCCAACTATACAGGCTCGGTCACACTGGAAGTGGTCTTCGGATCCCCGGATAATTTCCGAAGCGAAGAGATAATCTTCGATATAGTCCCGTTCCGTAGCGGCTATCATGCCCTGCTCGGACGAACCGCGTTTGCCAAATTCAACGCGGTGCCGCATTATGCATACCTAAAACTCAAGATGCCAGGCCCTCGTGGATTCATTACGGTCAATGGGAATACGGGCGCTCCTCCAAGCGGAGGAACATACAGCGGCTCTCGGCGGAAATCTGAGCAGCCTTGGCGGCAATTCTCTAGTCCGGCAATTAAAAGCGGATACATTAAAGCTGCGCCCGAGCAACACCAACCAAGACCACTGGCGCGATCGAATCGCAGCGTAGCAATGCGGCCCAACCCCGCCACAAGATGATCACTAGAATAACACTCGCGTACATCATTACGCTTTGGAGATACCATGGGCGCAGGGAGGGCTTAACCACAAGGACCAAAGAGTGCGGCTCGACCACACAAGGGCTCATCGATCGCCCCCTTGGCTTTGTTTTTATCTTTTTTCTTTTGCATACACAGGACTCCATTAACGAAGCCTGTCCGACGGCGAACTTGCCGAACTCAAGATGCAACAGTCAGGGATTAAAGAAGGCTGCGACGAACACTCAGGTGGTCTCCATTACGAGCATTAAATTCGATTACATACACCAAGTCTGCAGCTTATCCCTGGAGGGGGACATGTTAATTTAGTCTGAATCCCTTGCTTACCGCACTGTTTGTATCAGTCCGCTTTATTAGCAGAACTTCTTTCATAAATAACGCAACACTTCCTTCTTGCAAGTACATTACCTTTTCATTGCAATTGCGTTATCTTTTACATATGTTCATTATATGACATCTTGCACCCGTATACTTTGGTACGGCCGAATACACCAGGGGCTTCTGTTCCCCATATTATGGGGTGATTAAGTCCGAACACTTTCACAAGTGCGGCACCCCAAACTTATAGCATTATATGAATCAGCTCTGAATCATGTCTTGGGTCAATAGTTGGGTTTGCCCGGCTCCCATGTTTTGGTACCTTACATTCCGTTCCATCGGCTAAGGTAGCACTAGGAGAACCACTGCGATTGCGCCCCGGTTGAGCCGGGTTAACGCCTCAGTGGAGAAAGCTAAAACTGACTGGCATGATAAGGCGAGAGACTGGTCGCTGTTCGAGAGGTTCTTTCGGGTCCTTAAAGGCTCATGCCGCTTAGAGCGAAGTTCCGGACGATGTCCGACGAAGGTGTGGATAGCGCCAGATTGACCTTCGAATACCGAGGGCTTCGCCAAATTTAAAATTATAGAATTCTATGGCTAAGTGAGAGTGTTCAAGCATTATAAGTCCGGTCGCCTTGTTCGTCGTATTGAGCGCCTCCCTAGATGGACCCAATAATGGGAACAAGAGTACTCAAGTTTATCACCGAACACCCCAGCCTTTGTAGCCTGGGGGCTAAAGCCAACGACTTGGCATCTTTCAGATTTTACAAACGGCCGCACAGAAGGTAATATTTTAAATTCAACAAGCGTTGCTCATGGCGCATATAAATGAAGTTTTCAGCGCACAGGATAAATATACAGCGAATTCACTCAAAAAGTACATCTCGGGGGCACTCATCCGCAATATCGCGGGCCCCCTTCAGGACAACTTTATAATATCGCTCCGGCGTGCGATGCTCCTTGCCCGGCGGCGGCGGATCCGTGAAGCTTCTCGCATCGGTTTGCCCCATTGCACCTTTATGCGGGCAAGGGCCCGACGAGCACCTTCAATACAAAGCGGAGCGCTTGATCGCATCCAGCACTGGGGCACGCATCCACCAGCCGCCGACTAGGCCAAAGTAGCTGCGGGCATGGCCTGTCGAGCCATAGCCGGACTATGAGGCCCTTCATGGCCCCTCGGCTACCTTGTGGAGTTCGACCACTGCTTCACTGGTCGCTTGGGAGCACCGGATGGCGGCCACGATATCTTGAGACCGAAGACCTTCTCCGTCGAGCCCCTCCTCGCCACGATAGAAAGCGGCGGCATCGGGCACTACGCAGCAGATCTGCAAACGCCTACGAGAGCTCGAGGTCGGGTAAGTATCCGTAATTTACATTAACGTGCCTGCTCTGCATGAAAAAGGCCTTACCCGCCGTTATCTTCTTTATGTCCTCCACCTCATGAAGGGCCTTCTGGGCCTCGGCCTTGGCGGACTGGGCACTTTCGAGAGCCGAGGCAAGCTCGAACTCTCGAGTCTTGAAGTCACGCTCCAAACTCTCATGTTTTCCCATGAGAGCCTGGAGCTCTTGCCGCACTTCCGCCACCAGCGCCACTTGCTTTTCTCGCTCAGCCCGTTCCGTGGCCGCATTGCGTTCGGCCACGGACACGACATCCTTCAGGGCTGCCACCTCCTTGGTGGCCCCTGCAATACATATATTATCCTTATTAATTTTGTTTGCAACCAAAATCCTTTTCTGTAAGGTACTTATTTTCAGTGGTGTTATTCACCTTCTTTCTCCTTGAGCTGCCTTTTGGCATGGCCGAGCTCTTGCGCCGACCGCTCAAGGTCTTTTTTCAGCGCCTTGACCTCCGCCGTTAATGCGGCAGAGGTCAACAGCGCAGCCTGCAAACCCATATTGACATATTTTAGAAACCCGGCGTATATCTTGTTAAGATCCTTAGTCCGGCTTTTCTTTCCGAACACGGACTAAGCATCGGGGACTCTTGTCTATGCGGTATTATATTACTTAATTTTAACCTTCTTACCTCAAAGCTGTTAGAAGGCTGTTGCGAGCCGGTCAGCCCGCCCTTGGCGAGCTGGACCTTCTCAATCACCGCACTCATGAGAGTGCGGTGTTCTTCGATGGGCGCCTTTGGCGCCTCCGGAGGTTATCGGTGCCTCGGTTGGGCGGAGGCCGCGGCGCCACGATCCTGCCCTTCTTTCGAGGGCTGCTTGCGGACTCTGGAACCGCCACGGGTTCCGAGTAGAGTCCGCACAAAGTCCGGGCTGCACGATAGCGCCTCGGAGCCTCCTCTGGCGTGTCCCCTCAGGATTCCGCCTCGTCGTCCTCGGCGCGTGGGGTAGAGCGGTCGGGATGGAATTTACATCCGACGGCGCCAACGACCGCTCATCGAGTCGGGAAGGTCGTCAACGGCCGGACTAAAGGAACAATGCGGCATTAGAAGGACGCTACATGACATACAATATACGGCATATAAATGATCCGGATACTTACGATCCTGCCGGACGCCGGGCCCTTGGAGGCCACTCATCCTCGCCAACGTCGATGTTGGTGAAACTGTCCGGGGGGATAGTTCTCCCCCTCTTGGACCCTTCGGCCGCCCTGGTTGGGGAGGCCTTCCTCTTCCTCTCTCCCTCCTCCGGGAGAGAGTACTCCTCCTCCTCCTCGTCGTCTTCGGGGGAGGAGTCCTCGTCGTCGTCGTCAGACGCCTGATTGCGGGAACTCTTTCGAGTCCCCGCGGCCACCTTCTTGGCCTTCTTCTCCTGCACCACGTACGGTGCCGGAACCAGCAACCTTGCTAGCGGGCATCCACTTGGTTCTTCGGCATGGGAGCCGGGCTGATGAGCAGTGGGCCTTCTCCATCCGATCTGTCAAAGGAAGAGGCGGACTAAAACCTCGCTAGAGTCAATCTAATTACTTCAAGTGTCCGTAATGAGGTGAATCACTTACCTCGTCGATCGGAGGCTGCGAGCTGAATCAGCGGTCTTGGTCGCGGATGCGGGAACCGGCGCTTTGAACAGCACCCTCCAGCGCCTTCGTGCGTTGTGTCAAAGCGCGCTTAACGTCAGTGCTGTTCGGATTAAACTCCCACAGATTAAATGCCGTTCTTGGCATGGGAGAATCCGCCGGAGGAGCATGACTGGACCACGTCGACGAGCCGAGCCTATTGCTCACCAGCTTCTTGATGCAGGCTCGAAGTCCGTCACCTCCACGGATCACCCCACCGCAGGCCCTTCTCTTTCCGGAGGTGAGCTGCTTAGGGATTCCAGATCTGAATCGGGGCCGCCGCCCATGTGGGCTTGCGCGGCTCGGTGATGTAGAACCACCCCGATTGCCACCTTGACGGAGTCCACGAAGGTCCCTTCTAGCCAAGGGGCGTTGGGCAGCTTGCCCAACATGGCGCTCCGCATTCGCTTCGTCCCTTCACAACCTTGACAGCGTTGAAAGTCTTGAGCCACAGGCGAAGTGGGGCGGATGCGAGAAAGGCCTCGCACACCACGATGAACGCCGAGATGTTGAGGACGAAGTTGGCGCCGGATCGTGGAAATCTAGGCCATAGTAAAACATGATCCCCGGACAAATGGATGGGCGGAAAGCCCAATCCAGCGGAGGAAGTGGGGAAGGAAGACCCTCTCATGGGGCCCAGGGTAGGTATGAGCTGCCCGCGTCGGGCAACCGATCGCGCGATGTCGCTGAAAGGTATCGGTGTTGCGCAGCTTGGTGATGTCCTCCTCCTTAGCGGTGGAGGCCAACCATTTGCCTCCCCTCCGGACATATTCGGAGAAGGGTCGAGGTGAGATCTTGTGAGCTTAGGCGTTGGAGCTTGAGTTGAAGGGTGAATGAGCAAAGGAGGAAGAAGGCGTGGGTGAGAAGGTAAAACCTTATCCCTTATATATAGGCGGACAAAACTATCGTCCCTCACCGGCTGGTAAAACTCGCTTATCTCCCAAGCGCCATCATCAATGGCACGGTTGGGTTACCCACTGCGTATTGATGAGAATTCGAATAAGGGGAACACGATCTCGCTTCGACGGGGCGTGCCAATGAAACCGCCGCTAAGCGTCTGAGGCGGAATAATAAAACGATCCAAACAAGGGCTTGGCTGCGGTGTGATGTCACGCTGCATAATCGTCGGCAGATTGAGCTAGGTGTATATTTTATTCTCTCGTTAGAATGTGGAATTTATTTTGCGAGCGGACACTATCACGGTGTTCATATCTTCTCCGAATTATTCAAGGAGGAACCCGCCTTGCAATGCCAAACATTATGCACGCGGACCTATCGTCATTGAAGACTGGTTCAGGGCTACTCTTGAGGAGTCTGGACTGGGGGTGTCCGGACAGCGGACTATCAATATCCGTCGGACTCCCAGACTACGAAGATAGAAGATTGAAGACTCCGGCTCGTGTCCGGAAGGTACTTTCCTTGGCGTGGAAGGCAAGCTTGGCAATACGGATATGTAGATCTCCTACCATTGTAACCGACTCTGTGTAAGCCTAGCCTCTCCGGTGTCAATATAAACCGGAGGGCCTTAGTCCATAGGACGAACATTACATCTCAACAATCATACCATAGGCTAGCTTCTAGGGTTTAGCCTCCTTGATCTCGTGGTAGATGTACTCTTGTACTACCCATATCATCAATATTAATCAAGCAGGACGTAGGGTTTTACCTCCATCGAGAGGGCCGAACACAGGTAAAACATTGTGTCCCTCGTCTCTTGTTACCATCCGCCTAGACGCACAGTTCGGGACCCCCTACCCGAGATCCGCCGGTTTTGACACCGACAGAGGCCTTCTTGGGGGCGCGGCTGGAGATTCCCTTACTCACTATTTTGGGGTCCCGTAGTGATTTCTACGATTGACGAACAACGGGGTGCGTTTACGTGTCGGTCATCAACACTCACAATTTTGGCCAATTCTTTTCCGTTTCGTGCACTATTACTCACCATTTTGGGTTCCGAGAGCGATTTCCACGATTGACGATCCCCGGGGTGCGTTTTGCGTGCCCGTTTAGTGGACTATTACTCACTGTTTTGGTGTCCCGAAGTGATTTCCATAGTTGTTGAACCCCAAGGTGCGCTTACCTATTGTGACGCCCCCGATTCAATCGTACACGAATCATACACGCAAATGTGTACGATCAAGATCAGGGACTCACGGGAAGATATCACAACACAACTCTAGGCACAAATTAAAATAATACAAGCTTTATATTACAAGCCAGGGCCCTGGAGGGCTCGAATACATAAGCTCGAAACACAAGAGTCAGCGGAAGAAACAAAATCTGAGTACAGACATGAGTTAAACAAGTTTGCCTTAAGAAGGTTAGCACAAAAGCAACATCGATCGAAAAGGCAAGGCCTCCTGCCTGGGAGCCTCCTAACTACTCCTGGTCATCGGCGTCCGTCACGTGGTAGTAGGCACCCTCGGGGTAGTAGCAGTCGTCAAAGGTGCCATCGGCTCTGGACTCAAATCATCTGGTTGCGTCATCCGAGAAGAATGGAAAAGGGGGAAAAGAGGGAGCAAAGCAACCGTGAGTACTCATCCAAAGTACTCGCAAGCAAGGATCTACACTACAGATGCAACATTATCAAAGGAAAGGCTGTATATGTGGACTGGGCTGCAGAAATGCCAGAATAGAGAGAAGGCCTAGTCCTATCGAAGACTAGCATCTTCTGAAAACCACCATCTTGTAGCAACAGGGGGAGTAGAGTAGCATAAAGTAAGGTAGTAGTAGTGTTATCAACCTCGGCCAGAGATCCTTTCTCGACTCCCTGTGTGTCGTGGGGAACGAACACCTATTGGGCAGGGGGCCCCTTCTCGGTCCGGCAAGGGAGCAGAGGGCGCACGCAGATAAAACTCCTACTACTGCTTTGTGTTTCTATTCTGTTCTTGCTTGAGAGCGTGGGTGTGTTGTGGTGTCGAATGAGTCGAAAACCGAACCCCCGAACCGCCGAACCGCCGAACCCCCGAACCGCGGAACCTCCTCTACGTGCGCATGGGCCTCCTTTTTATAGGTTAAAGGGGTCACCGACAGGTGGCAGCGTAGAAAGAGGGGTAAAAGAGTAAAAATGCAGGTTGGTACAACCACTATCAACAGTGCCCCCTACCTAACTCTGACGGCAGGGGACAAGGGCATTTAATGCCCGTCCGGTCACCCCAACAGTGCAGGAAGCGACCGTTAGGGGCTCCACCGATCGCCACGATGGCCTCCTTGTCAGCTTCGCTTGCCACCTTGCACCGCTCGGCTGCGCAGCTACCCGCACGTGCACCAGGAGCGATCCTATGGCGGCACGTCGTCGGATGCGCTGGAGCTCGGGTGCAGAGTGGCAGCCTTGCCGCGGCAAGTGCCTTGCCATGTCGCTGTCTTGTCGCACCATAAGCTTGCCGCTTCGCCGTGCCTTGCCGGACTTGTGAGCGTCGCGACAAGTTTTCTGAAGTGCCTTGGCTGGCCTTCCGGCAAGCTCCTCTTCTTGGGGTCTTTGTCCTTCGGCAAGCTCCTCTTGCCGTGGTCTTTCCTTCCCGGCAAGCTCCTCTTGCAGGGCCTTGTCTTCTCGTTAACACTTTGTTCTTGAATGGCGGTAAATAGGAATAGTGGAGGATCTTGGCGGACGCCCGCAAGCCTTGCCGCTGACGCTTCATGATTGCCGTGCACAAGTTCGGGTACTAAGGTACCCCTACTTTAGTACTCTACAGACAGGAGCCCGGGCTGGGCCATACACGGTGCCCGGCTGTTGGGCGAGGCCCAAAAGGAACTGGCACATGCGGCTGGGTCCACATTAAATCGACTCCGTGTCCACGCGCCCTCCGCAGCGGCATCGTCAATCGCGGCGTCGTGGGAAAACGTGAGCAATACTTAATTCCGGAAATGCGTAGCGTTCAGATCCCCCGTTTATAAGCGAGAGAAGCAGGCCGTTCCCCACCTTCGCCACTTGCAGTTCCTTCCTCCGAAAGCTCCGCCGCTCCCCTCCGCTTCCCAAGCCGAAAGAGTGCAGCGCTCCGCCACCCGTCCCCGCCGTCGCCGCCGTCGCCCTCGCTTTCCAACACCGCTTCCTCCATGGCTCCGAAGACCGGGAAGGCTGCGAAGTCGGCCGAGGCGCTGCAGCTTGAGGCGCTGCGCAAGAAGCGAGTGCTTTTCTCCCCCGAGCTTACCCCGAAGGCGCTGCGGGAGGAGTTCTACCTCTTCTGGTCGACGGACACGCGGGCGCACCCGCGCACGCTGGTGCTCTCCGCCGAGGCTTCCAAATCGAAGCGGTGCCCAAAAGGGTACTATTTCTTCCCTGTGTTCTTCTATTGCGGGCTCTGCCCACCTTTCTCCGATTTTCTCTGCGACATCATGAATACCTACGGGTTTCATCTTCTTGATTTCACCCCCAACGCCGTTCTGACAATGGCGGTTTTCGCACACCTCTGCGAGAACTTCGTTGGCATCCTCCCGAATGTCGCTCTTTTTCGTCATTATTTCACCCCCCTGGTCAAGAAAGGGGAGCCACTGGCTGGCGGAATCGCCTGGACCTCCCGCATCGGCATGAAGGAGGTGTACTTGACGGGCGAGCTCCGCAGCAAGTGGGATGAGTGGAGGGCGGAGTGGTGCTGGATCTGTGATGCCAATCCGCAGCCATTCACCAACCTGCGCCAGACCCGGGTGGTGCGTGGTGGCGACTGGAGCGCTCTGTCGCCGGACGACGCCAAGCTGAAGATTGCCACCACCCAAATCCTCCGGCTCAGGCATGCCGGGCTCACAGCAGGGGCGGTTGGCGCGGATTTCCTCCGTTGTCGCATCGCCCTTCTGCAGAAGAGGGAGAGGCCCGCCTGGATGTTTGGCGGCCCGGCGGATATCATGAGGCTGCGTCCGGCCTCAACTTCAACTTCACGGTTACGGAGCTTGGCGGGATCTTTGAGGAGCTGTTCAAGCATGGCGCCAACCATCGAGTGGTTCAGGTTGCCGCAGGCGTCGCCCCCTGCAACAACTCGGTAGCGATCGCATCTGCGCTAATGATGCCAGTGCGACTTCGCCGCAGGATAAGTGCAACTTGATAGAGCCCGCCGGCGAGGTCGTGCAGCAATTCTTCGATAGCTTGCGGAGGTGGCAGTCAACTCCGACGAGCAGAAGCTCCTCACCCGCGCCACCACCGACGACGAGATGCGGTACATCGCCACCAGGGCTGAAGAGGCGGTGGCAGCCGCTGCCGCGGGCGAGTTTGGCTTCACGCTGGAGGAGGCGGATGCAGCCGAGGCGGCAAGCCTCGCCGATCGGGAAGATCTTGCCGGAGAGGTCATTGGCGAGGGGGAGCCCGAGGCCAAAACGAGTGAGCCCACCGGGGGCGCGAGCGGCCAGCCGTCCTCGAGCAGCTTGCCGCAGGCGGAGCCCCCAGTGCAGCCCCAATTCCAGCCAAGAAGGCGCCTCCGTCGAGTTGGAGATCCAGCAACGCGGCAGGCAGGCCAACAGCCGCAGCGTCGTGGGACGCGCTCCACCGTGGCAAGTACAGTTGCCGCAGGAGCATCTCAGGCCGCGCTGGCAACCGAGGTGGGGTCTTCCCGGGCTGCCACACCCGATCCTGACGCGGCTCCCGGCAAACGTCCAAGGGAGCCCACTCCTCCGCCACACCTTGCAGAGAGGGTACCAGACTTCGACCTCTCCGCGCTGAGCTCCGATGATGATGAAGAGGAGGAGGAGGAGGAGTAAGACTTTCTTCTTACTGTACTTGTCTTTCTTTGATCTTTGTTGTTGCTTATCTTGTATCTAATTTGCTTCCCTCTGAATCTTTGTTCCATTTCAGGACTCTGGCCGAGAGAGCGGCGAAGAGGGCCAAGGTCCCAGTGGTTGTAATCAAGGACGATCCTGCTGTGACGGCAGAGGACACGTCCGAGACTACCTTGACGGACCCGGTTCCTTCTCCTCGCAACAGCCCCCAGCACAGCCCCCAGCGTAAGTGTTTGGTTCACTTTCTGTCATGGGGCGCGCATGGGTGCTTCTTCTTTTGCTGATATCTTGATTGCTGATTCATTCGTGTAGGAGCAGAGCAGGCCCATCACTAGCAATCAGAAACTGCCCCGGAGGTGCTGTCTGCTTCGACTACGCCGCCAAGGGGCGATCCCCCGACAAGGGTGCGCTCCCCGGCAAGGGAGAGGTCCCCGGCAAGGGACGAAACTAGTGAGCCCTTGGTGGAGGAGCCCATGGTTACAGAGCCCAGCACAGGTAACCTACCTTGTCGGAAACCTTCCCTTGGGTTCTTCTTCTGATCTTCTTTCTTCTTTTTCAGATATTTGCTTGACTTTTCCTTCCTCTTCCTATCCTCAGATCCCCCTCTCGCTGACCCGATGGAGACCGAGGCCACCGGCGAGGAAGGCGCACGCGGCAACACTGAAGATGCCGCCGCTGGCAAGGAAGAGGCCAGCGCTGATGAGCCCGCCGACGAGGAAGCCACCAAGGCTGCTAAGCGAGAGGCGGCGAGGGGTCCGTGATCGATCTTGTGACCGGAGGGCGCAGGAGGCGCAAGGTGCTGCACCGTCCGCCGACCCTCCGGCTGCTGATGCTGCGCCGGGCTCGAGGAGCCCCAGCCAGGCGCATACCTGAAGGCCGGCGAGGGCGTATACATCAAGCTTCCCTGGGCGTCGAGCTCCAGGGCGCCGGTTGAAGGAGAGGAGTTTGATGGAGAAGTGCTCGCCTCTGCTGGGCTGGCAGTGGTTGCGTGCCCAGCAACAGCAGTGGGGAGTCCGAGGAGGAGCAGCTACTCCGGAAGTTGGTGTCACTCTACCGCGCCCGGCAAGCGAAGCTTGAGTCCCGGGAAGCGCTTGTCGCGCAGGCGGGAGTTGACATGGAGAAACACGCGGAGGTGCTCCGGAACCGTAACCAAGAGGCCCTCCGGTCCATTAATTGCTGAGGAGAGGGCGCAGCTCGACGAGGCGAAGAAGGCGTTCATCTTCGAAAAGGCTGAAGCCGAAGAGCAACAGAGGCTCGCCGCCGAGGAGCTGTCCAAGCGGGATGGTGAGCTGATACAGAAGAAGGTGAACTTGGACAGCCACGAGGAAGAGCTCACCGTCCGGGAGCAATCACTTAGCGGAGCACTCAAGGAGGCGAAGGATGCCGCCGCGGCTGCTGAGGCCGCCAAGAAGGAGTTAGAAGTGAAGGTGACGCAGCTGGAGGCGGACATGAGAAGAAAGAATGAAGAGCTTGCCGCACTCCAGCGCGAACGTGAGAAGGATGCCCGCACCCATGGCGATCTGCAAGTTCAGCTCTACGAGAAGATAAAGGAGCTGAACACCGCCAAGGACTCGAGCGTTGATCTGGAGCTGAAACTGGCCACCTTGACAGAGACGCTGGACGCCGCCAAGAGGCGAGAGGATGACTTGAAGAAGGAGCTCAAGGACAACGAAGAGCTGCTAACGAGGGCTGCCGAGACTCAGAACACTTTCAAGGCTACGGTGGAGTTCTGGACGGAGGGCCTCGTCAACATTGCTGCAGCCATCGACGAGGAGCTGGCGGAGCTGGACTTGGCGGGCTTCGGGTACTCCACCAACGAGAACCTCCAACCCAGCGCCAAGCTTACTCTCTTCTTCAAGGGCGTGGTGACGGCCCTCCAGCAACTCCGGGAAAGGATCCCGAAGAAGCTGGCGGACGAGTCGCGTGCAATCTGTGCCAAGGTCTTGGAGAAGGTGCTGGTGAAGATCCTCTTCCGCAATCCAGGCCTCGACCTCTCCCGCGTCCTCAAGAAGCTGCCGGAGGGTGCTGATCTTGAGGAGCTCAAAGCCATCGTCGCACCCATCGTGGACAAGGTGAACGAAGTTAGGAGGATCGATGGCGAGCGCGTGGATTAGGCCATCCTTCTTCTCCTTTCCTTGTCGCTGTTTCTTTAAGTCATGAGAACAATTTAGTCAGTGCCGCAACAGGCTATTTTTGTAATATAACTCTATTCTGGGCACTATCTGCTATGTTACTTCCTTTACTCGATTCCATCCCTTGTATGTTTTTACCCTACGCATTTAGGGAGCTTGCCGCAAGAAGCACACTTGCATGAGCGCTGAGTGCGGAACATCAAGACTGGCTTGGCGGTGTTGCCTCCGGCAAGAAACCTTGTCGGGACTAGTCGCAGCACACTTTCATTGTTGAGCGGACTCGAAACAAAGTAAGGGCGCAACCTAGCCACGAGCCGGTTCCTCTGCGCACAGGTTTTCCATACAAGGCACGGTCGTTCAAGGAATATAACTCAAAAATTTAGAACTGACTGTGCTCAAGCTTTGGCAAGTTAGCTTTTCTGTCGTCTGTGTCCCAGCAAGGCTAGACTCCTTTGAACGACGCCCGGTCCACACATTTATCCTCTCCTCCCCGTGAACTTGTGGGCAAAGGAACCTTCTCTTTGAGAAAAAGAAAGAAGAGAAAATTATGGTATGGGGCCTTAAGGCTCGTTATTGCTTACCGGGGGAAGTGCTGCACAAAGTGTCGGATAAAACATGCAAAAAAGAAAGAATGCATGAAATTTGACAGGATGTGCGAAGCACACATGAATTTTATTTATGCACGGGATCTGCACCCGGCTTTGTACAAAGGGTTACATGCAACAACGGCAAAGCTTGTACAAAAGGTGGTTGCCGGAACAGATTCCGGCAACCGTGCCTTATGGGTAAAACTTGCGAAGATGTTCTATGTTCCAGGAATTGCTCACCGGAAAGCCATCTTCGGTCTCAAGGCGGACAGCGCCGGGCCTAGTGACTCGTTTCACCCGATAAGGGCCTTCCCACTTCGGCATCAACTTGTTGGAATTCTTGGCGGATTGAACGTGCCGAAGAACAAGGTCGCCTTCCTCGATGCTTATGGCATTAACTTTGCGGCTATGGTAGCGACGCAAAGCTTGCTGGTAATGAGCAGCTCGTATAGCAGCCTGAAGACGATCCTCCTCGAGGAGCAGCGCGTCATCTTGCCGCAGCTGCTCTTGCTCAAGCTCATCATAAGCGAGCACTTTCGGCGATCCGTATCTGAGTTCCGGGGAGAACTGCTTACGCTCCATAGACTAGAGCAAAAGGTGTCGGCGATGGCTCGATTTGGCGTCGCCCTGATCGACCAAGAACCACCGGCAGCTCCTCGATCAATTTCTTCCGCACTTGCGCAGCCTCGCCGAAAGTTACGGTCTTGAGCTCGCAAAGACTTCAGCGTTGCCCTCTCCGCTTGACCGTTGCTTCACGGGTGAGCAACGAAGCGAAGCAGATCTTAGTGCCAAGATCTTGGATGTCTTGCATGAAGGTGCGGCTCGTGAATTGTGTGCGTTGTCGTTGATGATCTGTTAGGGACCCCAAGCGGCAAACAATTGACCAAGAACTTGCTTGTTGTCTTTGTCACCTTCCTCACTGCCTCCACTTCCTGCCACTTTGTGAACTTGTCGATTGCAACATACAAGTACTCAAAGCCCCCGACAGCTCGGGGGAAGGGGCCAAGGATGTCGAGCCCCCAAACCAAAAATGGCCAGGATAAAGGGATTGTTTGGAGAGCTTGAGCTGGTTGGTGTATCTGCTTGGAGTGGAACTGGCATGCTTCACACTTGGTTACTTGTGCAGTTGCATCTTGGAGGGCTGTCGGCCAGAAGAACCCTTGCCGGAAGGCTTTGCCGGCAAGTGCTCTTGCGCCAATGTGGTGACCACATATGCCTCCATGTATCTCCGCCAACAGCTCCTGTCCATCTTCCCGGGAAATGCACTTCAATTTCACTCCGTTGAATCTTCTTCATCACAAGATGTCATCGACAAACAGTACATACTTTCGATTCCGGGCTACTCTTTCCGCTTCTTCTTGCTCTTGGGAAGTTCTCTGTTTGAAGGAAATGGGCGATCTCTTTGTGCCCATGCCGGAGCTTGTGGCTCAACGACAAGGACTAAAGGCGCAAATGCTGCTGCTGGGAACATCTGCTTCTCGGCAAGAATCTGTGATTCCGCGGAGCATGATGCTCCCGGCAAGCGTGTCGGGACACGACTTGTCGGGGCGTCTCGCTTCAACGAAACAAGCCACAGGGCTTGTCGGACGAACTGCTCCTCGGCACTCTTTGTGTTGATCACAGGGACCTTCTTGGCGGCGGCTTCGGGGAGCTCTGCCGGAAGGTAGTCGCCAGTAACCAACTTCCTCTTCTTGCTCTGTCCAGTTGATGGTGTTACAGATGGCTGAGTCAGCTTGAACACAAAAATCCCTGGTTCCACAGGTAACTTGAGTGCGGCGCACTTTGACAGGCCGTCTGCAATGTCATTCTGAGCTCTTGGAACATGCTCCATTTGCAGGCCGTCAAAATGCTCTTCTAGTTTCCTCACTTCATCAATGTATGCTTCCATCAACGGACTCTGATAATCTTTGTTAACTTGGCGGACGACAAGCTGTGAATCACCCCTGACAATAAGCTTCTTGATCCCAAGTTCTGCTGCGATCCTGAGTCCGGCAAGCAAGCCTTCATACTCTGCAGTATTGTTTGTTGCTTGCTCCTTGGGAAATTGCATTTGGATCACGTACTTGAGGTGCTCTTCGGTGGGTGCGACAAGTAGCACACCCGCACCGGCGCCTTGCAGCGAGAAGGCACCATCAAAGTACATGGTCCATTCTTTACTTGCTTCCTTGACGGGGATGCTCTTTTCCGGAGTTTCTTCATCGGGTGTTGGCGTCCATTCTGCTATGAATTCTGCCAATGCTCGGCTCTGGATAGTTGAAGTACTTTCAAACTTGAGGCCAAAGCTTGACAATTCCAGTGCCCACTCGACAATCCTGCCTGTTGCCTCTGGATTTTGCAATATCCTCTTCAACGGAAAGCGAGTGACCACTGTGATCTCATGTGCTTGAAAGTAATGGCGCAGCTTCCTCGAGGCCATGAGAAGGCCGAAAAGCAACGCACACGAGTACCTTGATCTAGCCCCTGCAGAAGGGAACCGACAAAAGTAAACTGGGCGCTGCACCATCTTCTTCTCTCTCTTGACAAGCAATCTGACAGATCCATCCTTGCGGAACCAGAACTTGTCGGGAAGCCCCAGCTTGTCGCTGGGCTCGCTTGCATGATCGTTGGCTCATCATCCGCCTCCCTCTCCGCCAACTAACGCAGCACTAACCACTTGATTGGTTGCCGCCAGATATAGCAGCAACTTCTCTTGTGGCTTAGGTGCGACAAGTGTTGGAGTGGAGGATAGGTATCTCTTCAAGTCCTGCAGCGCAGCCTCCGCTTCCGGAGTCCATTTCATTGGACCTGCCTTTTTCAAAACTTTGAAAAACGGCAGGGCGCGCTCAGCAGACTTAGAGATGAACCTAGTGAGAGCAGCAACACAGCCGGCAAGCCTTCGTACGTCCTTGACTCGCTTCGGTGCTTCGATTTGCTCGATGGCCTTGATCTTTTCGGGATTGGCTTCAATCCCCCTCTGAGACACAAAGAACCCGAGAAGCTTGCCGGAAGGGACTCCAAACACGCACTTCTCGGGGTTCAACTTGAGATTGATCTTGCGTAGATTTGTGAAGGTTTCGTCCAAATCCTGGATCAGAGTTTCTTTGTCCTTGCTCTTGACCACTATGTAATCCATGTAAGCTTCTACATTTCTGTGCAACTGTGGCTCAAAAGCATGGCTGACTACTCTTGCAAATGTTGAACCGGCATTCTTTAGTCCGAAGGGCATCCGTACAAAGCAGTACATGCCACATGGAGTAATGAATGCGGTTTTCTCTTCATCCTCTTCTGCCATGAAGATCTGGTGATATCCTGAGTATGCATCAAGGAATGAAAGCAGATCACATCCTGCCGTGGAGTCGACAATCTGGTCAATGCGCGGCAAGGGAAATGGATCCTTGGGACAAGCTTTATTAACATCAGTGAAGTCAATACAAAGCCTCCACTTCCCGTTTGCTGCGCACGACTCACTGGATTGGCTAACCACGTTGGATGGAGTACCCTCGGACCAGGCCTGCTGTTTCCAACTACTTGATTTCTTACGCAATGAACTCTTGGCGTTCTCGCTTGTTTTTCGACTCTCGCTTGACGGGCGGCGTGAGGGCAGGCGACAAGGTGGTGCTTAATTACTTTCCTGGGAACACCGGGGATGTCAGATGGTTGCCATGCAAACACATCGACATTCACTCGTAGGAAAGCAACGAGCGCGCTTTCCTATTTAGGGTCAAGCGTGGCACTGATGGTGAAGGTACCACCAGTGCCGTCCTCCTTGGCGGCCACTTTCTTGGTCTCTGGTGTCGCTGTCTTTGCCTTCTTACACTTGCCGGTGGAGCTCGATGGTGCATCCTCGACGGTAGCGCAGCACTCTGAAGAGGTGCGCTTGCCGGAGTGGGCATCAGAGCTACTCTTGCCGGACTTGGTCTTCTTCTTCCCCCCGGGAGCTTCAGCGGCAAGTGGTTTGCATTCTGCTGCGGCTGCTGCTTCCCGGTAGATCTTGTCGGTACAGATAAGTGCATCCTTCTTGTCGCCTTGGACAGAAATGACACTTATCGGACCAGGCATCTTGAGCACGTTGTAAGCGTAGTGAGAGGCTGCCATGAACTTGGCAAGCGCTGGACAGCCAAGTATCCCATTGTAGGGCAATGGGAAATCAGCAACGTCAAACGTGACCCTCTCTGTCCTGAAGTTCAGCTCGCTGCCAAAAGTCACTGGCAGTGTGATCTTCCCCTTTGGCTTGCTGCTTCCCGGGTTGATTCCTTGAAAGGTACAAGTCTCTTCGAGCTCGCTGTCGGGGATCTGGAGCTTCTTGAGCACCGCTGAAGAGATCAGATTCAGGCTGGCCCTGCCGTCAACCAGCATCTTCGTGACCTTGAGGTTGCGGATTGTTGGCGAGACCAACATCAGCAAGCACCCGATCGCAGTGATGCGATCAGAGTGATCCTCCACGTCGAAGATGATGGGCGTGCTGGACCACTTCAGGGGCTTGCGCGACTCGACGGACGGTTCTGCTGCGTTCACTTCCCGCACCCACTGTTTGAGTTGGCGGTGCGAGGTGTGCAGAGAAGCGCCATCGTCGACGCACAACACCTCCGTTGCCTTCTGAAACTCCTGCTCATCGGTCTCATCTTCCTCCATCTCATCATCTTCATCTTCATCTTCGTCCTTGTCGCGGCCACGGGGAGGCCTATCTCCTTGCCGCTGTTTGGCCTTGCCGCGGCGCCCTCCTCGGGCGGGATGTGCCGGATCCTCCACCACCCTCCTGGGCCCTCTCCTTGTCACGGCGCTCGTATTCGGCTTTCTGTAGCTCTGCCATCTGCTCAACTTTCTTGCAGGCTTGGAGGTCATGGCCCTTGGTGCGGTGGATCTTGCAATACTGCTTGCCGGAGCCATCCTGCTTGTCGGCGGCTACCACAGCCTCGCTGGAGTCACCAGCTTTGGCCTTCTCGGAACCGCCTCCGCTGCCGGACTGCTCAACAACTAGCACATCCTTAGCCTTCCTCTTTCTGTTATTCCGCCTCCGGTTCTTCTTTCTTTGGAGGGCGTCCTCACTGTCCGATCCTTCGCTCCTGCGTTCTCCGGGAGTCTCCTCCCCTCTTGACCAAGGCACACTTGTCGGCGAGCATATAACTCGCCGACATCTCTGATTTTGCACATCGCCATCTCCTCCCTCATCCTGCGGTTACGACGCGTTCGATGGAACACGCCGATAACCGTGGCAGGGTGGACGTCTCGATGTTGCGCTGCACCCGATCAATCTCTATATATACTTGCGCAGGGTTCTCCTTCCTTCGGGCGAAAGCGAGATGAAGATCGCTCTCCTGGCCATGGGGTTTGTGGTCACTTTGTGAAGGCATCGACAAACTGATGGCACAGGTCCGCCCACGAAGAGATGGAGTTGTCCGGCAAGTGCATGAGCCAAGATCTAACGTTGGGCTTGAGCACCAGCGGGAAGTAGTTGGCGAGGATCTTCTCGTCTCGCCCTCCGGCAGCCTGCACCGCGATGGTGTAGACGCTGAGGAACTCAGACGGATGTATCCTGCCATCGTACTTCTCGGGCACGTCTGGCTTGAAGTTCTTGGTACTGGGCCACTGGACCTGCCACAGTTGACGGGTGAACGCAGGGCAACCTACCGCGTACGGCAAGTCGCCTGGTTCTCCTGGCACATGCATATTGACAGTGGGCCCAGCGCGCTGGTCTGATTGACGCCGCGCTTCTCTTCGATGCTCGATGCGAGTGCGAGCGTCTTTGTGTCGTCGTTCTTGGAGTACTTGGCGTTGATCGCAGCGAGCCCGCGGGTCCGACGACGCGGTGGAGTCGGTGTCGAGGTTGGCCCGGCGAGTCGGTGATCTTGGCCTTCGAGGCGGGGAGTGCACGGTGGTGGCACCCCTAGCGGTCTTGTCGGCGTCGACTTGCACCTGGGCGTCTTGCCGGGGCTTCGATGTGCTCGGTTGTCGGGGCTTGTCGCCGTTGGCGAAGCCAATGAGGCTATAAATGGCGGCCCTCCAGTCGTCGATCTTGTCCGGCACTGGAGGGTAATCTAGAAGCAGCTGGGCTCGGGCCAGCGCTTCCTCTCGAGTCTTGGGTGGCGGTGGTGAGCGATGCGAGGTGCGGGACATGCTCAAACTCCTAACAGTGTTAGAAGGAGCAACATCTCGTCCAGGCGACAGCACTGCGCTCGTGCCAGCGTGTTGACGTGTATGTTTGCCTTGAGCGTCCCGCGACCCACCAGCTTGGCCTTGTTCCAACGCGAGTTCGGTGCTAGGAGCACCGTGGCGTTGTCGATCCTGCACCTCCTGGGAGGGGTGTGGTGGATGTGCAGACGCTGAACCTTGCGGGGCCTTGTCCTTGGACTGGGTGACGATGTGCGTCCCCCCGCCGGCGCCCGCTCCTCCGCCGGTGTCCACCCCACCGCCCGTTTGCTCCGGTGGCGGTAGGATAGTCGCAGACGGAGCGACCACCTCCGAAGTCTTCTTCTTCGGTGGCATGTCGATGAAGATGTTGATGTAGCGCGCGCAGACGCCGGATCAGATACGCACGACCTCGACGCTCCCCTACCCGGCGCGCCAGAGATGTCGTGGGGAACGAACACCTATGGGGCAGGGGGCCCCTTCTCGGTCCGGCAAGAGAGTGGAGGGCGCACGCAGAGCAGATCGAGGCGAGAGCACGCGGGGGATTTTACCCAGCTTCGGAGCTCTCCGAAGAGATAAAACTCCTACTGCTGCTTTTTGTTTCTATTCTGTTCTTGCTTGAGAGCGTGGGTGTGTTGTGGTGTCGAATGAGTCGAAAAACCGAACCCCCGAACCGCCGAACCGCCGAACCCCCGAACCGCCGAACCTCCTGTACGTGCGCATGGGCCTCCTTTTTATAGGTTAAAGGGGTCACCGACAGGTGGCAGCGTAGAAAGAGGGGTAAAAGAGTAAAAACGCAGGTTGGTACAATCACTATCAACAGTGCCCCCTACCTAACTCTGACGGCAGGGGACAAGGGCATTTAATGCCCGTCCGGTCGCCCCAACAGTGCAGGAAGCGACCGTTAGGGGCGCCACCGATCGCCACGATGGCCTCCTTGTCAGCTTCGCTTGCCACCTCGCACCGCTCGGCTGCGCAGCTACCCGCCACGTGCACCAGGAGCGATCCTGTGGTGACATGTCGTCGGATGCGCTGGAGCTCGGGTGCAGAGTGGCAGCCTTGCCTCGGCCGCTGTCTTGTCGCACCCGCAAGCTTGCCGCTCGCCGTGCCTTGTCGGGACGCGCGGGGCGTCACGGCAAGTTTTCTGAAGTGCCTTGGCTGGCCTTCCCGGCAAGCTCCTCTTGCCGGGGTCTTGCCCTTCCCGGCAAGCTCCTCTTGCCGGGGCCTTGTCTTCTCAGTTAACACTTTGTTCTTGAATGGCAGTAAATAGGAATAGTGGAGGATCTTGGCGGACGCTCGGCAAGCCTTGCCGCGGGACGCTGCGACTGCCCGTGCACAAGTTCGGGGTACTAAGCTACCCCTACTTTAGTACACCGACACTGTGAGAAAGCAATCCCAGAGCCATACTATCCGGTTATCACCTCATCACAATCCATTACTCATCACCATCCAATTCTCATCACAAGTATCCAGTTCTAGTTGTATCGATCGATACAACCCAAGTGTCCGCTATCAGAGGACAGGCTATGCATAGATTAGTTCTTCACTGCAGGGTGCACCAACTTACCCACCACGCCGCTTAACTCCGCCGGACACACTTTCTGGGTCATGCCCGCCTCGCCAAACAATACGCCGCAACCCAACCTAGGCTTAATAGAGAGGTCAAGACGCCGGACTAAACCTATGCCCCAGGGTCATGGTCCATCTCCCAGGAACTCCTGCACGACGCTATGACGCTGGCTGGTGAGCAGACCTAGGTACCTCCTTTAAAAGGAAGGTGCTTACCAGTCCAACCGGGTAGCGCCCGCCGCCGACGTCTATTAAGCTTCGCTGATGTATACGACGCAGCACGCCCATACTATGCCCACGTGATGGTTAGTGCTATCGGCCGAGGCCCTCGGATCAAATATCCAAATCGTAGTGGATTAGGAACGCGCGGTAACAAGCAGAGACTCACGTAAGATGTGACCCCGTTGCCCCCGTCTCGAGGACTTGCGGCAAGGGCTAGGAATGCCCTGCCACGCCTCGTAATTATCTCGCGGGCACCCTCCAGGTCAACCCGTCTCAACATCACTTGCGGGTACCCCTCAGGGTCGACCCGCCCTTCCAAGTAACAGTTGTAAAGTCCAAGTATTTGTGTGTCCAAACATCAAGGTGAAAACCCAAGGAATCACCCCCGGTGAATTCCACTCGATGTAATCATCAAGGTGAATGTAAGAGGAATCACCCCCGAGGTTCACACTTGAGGGGTTGCACGACAGAGTCATATCGGAAGTGGTTAAAGAGGAAATCACCCTCGATAACCACGACCGAATAGCTACACTACAGGGTTAACATCAGAAGTGATGTAGAGGTCTCACCCTCGACACTCGATAGTATCCCAGTAGTGTCGAGCAACTAAGGGGAAAGTGATGTGCTGTGTCAGGGCCAGGTCTTTGATCCCGTTGATCGGGTCTTCGATGATGAAGCAGGGGCAACAAGGACAAGGTGGGGGTCACTGATGGATCACTAACCAACCTATACTAAGCAGCTTAGGATAAGTCGGTAAGGTAACAATAACCAGGTTACAAAAACAGGCTATGCATCAGAATAGGAGCAAACAATAACAATAGCAAAATCTAATGCAAGCATGAGAGAATGGAATGGGCGATATCGGGATGATGAAAGGGGGGCTTGCCTAGTTGCTCTGGCAAGGAGGGGTCATCATCGACGTAGTCGATCACAGGGGCGGCATCGGTCTCGGGGTCTACCGGAGAGAAGAAGGGGAAGGAATAGTAAATATAAAGCAAACATAGCATAACAGGACAATAGGTAGAGCTAGACGTGTTCTAACGCGGTGAACACGATACCAGCGAGAAAGTCAACCGGGAATGTTTTCCCAGTCCCGGACCTGTGTCGGACAGATGACCGGAGGGGGGAGGTTCCATGTTCAGCATGCTAGAGGCATGTGACAGATGAACGGATCGCGTATTCGGATGCGTCACGTTTTTCTGAGCAACTTTCATGTACAAAACATGTCCGTCCGATTTACGGTTTATTTTCTATGATTATTCAAAGATTAAACCATTTTCTGGAATTATTTAAATTAACAGAAAATGAATTATGACGTCCGCATAGTGTGAACATGACATCAGCAGGTCAACAGACTGGCTGACTGGTCAAACTGACCAGTGGGTCCTACCTGTCATACACAGAGGGCTAACCGTGGGTTATTTTAATTAAACATGGTTAATTAGCCGCTAGGCCCCACATGTCAGTGACTATTTAGCTTAACTAATTATTTTTATTTGTAAAAATGTTTATTTAAAAGTATATGCGGTGGGGCCCTTTGTCGGTGATCTTGTGTGCCAAGTCAAGCCTGATTGACTGTGGTCAACATGGTCAATCAGGGCTGGGGCCCATGGGCGTGACCGAGGCGGGCCCCTGTGTGCCACATCGGCGCGCGGGGGTTTCACATTGCCACGACAAAACAGCGGCGGGCTCACGGACGTCGCCGAAAACGCCATTGGGGCTATTTCGAGCCTTGGCCGGGCTCGTTCGGACGCGGGAGGAGCGACGCATCCAACTGCGACCTTAGCTCGAGCAGGGGCGGGCTGCAACGACGACGGCGTCGAGCGGGGCGGACGCCGGACTTCGGTCATCGTCGAGATTGGGGGTGGGGTGCGTTTGCGAGCATAACCACACGGCTAGACGAGGCCTATGCAGTGCGGTGAGCGTGCTGGGCACTGGCCCGTGACCACTTGGTCACCGGAGTCTTGACGGCGGCGAGCTCCACGGCAATGCATTCGGGCACTCATCGGGGACGGCGGTAGGAGGCAGAGGAGGGAGCGTGCACGTGCGCGTTGGCCTCCTAGGAACCCCAGGAGCTCGGCTATGTGCTCGGACGCGAGCTCGGGCCACGGTGGCCACGACGGTGAGGTGATCTGCGGCGGCCAGCTCACGGCAACGGCGATGAGCTAGCTAGGGAGAACCACGCGGTGCGAGGAGAAGAATGGGGGGAGGGAGGAGCTCACTGAGCGGCTATGAAAAGTCTGCGACAGCTTACAAGCAAAGAGGTGGCCGGAGACGACGGCGGTCACCGGTGACATAGAAGATGGGGACGAGCTCGATCCCGACCGTGCGGTCGTTCCCAAGCTCGATGGCGATGCGTGGTCGAGGTAGAGGTCGACGACGCATCTCGTGGACGTGTTGGCGAGGCGCGGGATGGGCGGCGGCTGAGGTGGTGGTAGACAGCGGCGACGATGGCGCGCGGGAGGTCCAGATAGGGACGAGAGGAGAGGAAGAGGCGAGCGAGTGAGGCAGGGAGCGGGCAAGTGGATGGAAGTAGGTGGGGAGGAGGCCCGAGGCGTCGGGGCGCTGGCGGCCTTATCCTCCTCGTCGACGGCGAGATGGTCCGACGGCGACGCGCGGGCGCGCTCCCTCGGTCGGTTGAACAGGGGGAGGGGAAAGCGACCGGGGAGGTGGGCGTCTAGGTTGGGCCGGCTGGTCTGGATGGGCCAAGGCCTAGGGAGGCAGGGGCTTCCTTTCCTCTTTTCTTTTTCTTTTAAAACTTTTCTGTTTTCATTTAACAGTGGCCTTTTGAATTTTCTTTTGCACTAATTATCTTTTGCAAAAAAACATGCCACTGGTAAAAACAAATACTATGGGCAATGGTGCACTGCCACCATAAGCTTGAGATTTATTTGAATCCATTTGGAATTTTCATAATTGGAGTAGCATTTTAAAATGCTAGAATTGTACTAGATTAATTGCTACTGCTCATTAGCAACATAGTGATGTTCTTTTTCTTAACATCAATTGTTTCGGAATATTTGCTAAATAATGAACATTTTTCCAGCAAGTTTTTGCAACTTCAAATTTCACTTTGAATTTGAATAGAATTCGGAGAAGGAATTTGAAATGAGATATTAATCCAATATGATTAAGCTTTGTAAATCAAGATGACTTGGCATTGATCATAAGGGATTACTGTAGTGTGATGCTGGGGATGTTACAAATATCCTCCACTACAAGAAATCTCGTCCCGAGATTTAAGTGGGGAAGTAAAGAGTAACTTCGGTTGAACTGACCCTTATAGGGTTAATTGTCTGGTGAACAATGCAGGGAATGTGACAGAAGTATCTCTCAAGTTGAAATTTAAGAAAACGTCAAGAGCAAAATATGAAGGTACAATAAGAAGTTTCATGCGAATGGACAAACGATCGGTACCTGAACACAGGGTGAGAATGGGTTCAGAGCATCGGGAATAGATCATCTCTCGGAGGGTGGCTCGTGATAACACACAAAGTCAAGAGCATAAGATACTTCAGCATCAAGGTTGTACAGAAGAGTCAGGTTTCGATCCTGTGGAACTGTGGGTTATGAGCCCACCATCTGGGTTAAAAGTAGAAAGGGGCCCGATAGCAAGGCATGTCAGATGATAGACTATTAGTTATGTTGTCAACAACATTGGTACCAAAGGCGAGGGATGAAGAGAACCATTTTCCTGCTCGTTGAAACGAGGCGGACCAATAGGCAAAGTTCTCGTCCATAGGTGGTTACCGAAATGTCATCATCAATAGTAACAGGGTCTTACTGACAGAGTTGTGCATCGAGGTGTTTACCTAAGAAGCAAAATATTGCTACTTATATCATACAGATCACAAGAAAGGTTAAACAAAACAAAGGAAAGGAAGAGGTGTATACACGAGTATTAGGTGTATCTCCTTCCCAGGAGCAAGCAGAGTGGGATAATCATGACAAGACTGCAAGTAGTTAACCATCTAGGGAAAAGGGCGGGGAAACTCGTGATGTTACCCATACAATGGTGTGTGGATAGTTGATCAAGAAACATTTAGCATTGCGCTGCCAATGCTCTTGTTGGTGAACGGAGTACCACAGTTGTGCTTCGGGATAGCATTGACATGGTCATCAGGTAAAGGTCAGACTTTGGACACTCAAGGGATCCATCGGAATTTCTAGAACATCTCGTGTAATTTTACCAGGAAAAGATGAGGACATGGCCGATGGGTCCGGCAGCAATCCATCAACATGTCAAAAAGGATGTATTTACAACATTATTAGAACAAGTTTGTGTTGGGGGGAAAGCAAGAATGTTGTCGATGATAACACAAATCATCAAGGGGCAAGGATGGTATTTCTCCTCAAAAATTCGATTGATATCTTAGAACAAGGCAGAATATTGATGGTGATCACGACAAATCGTGTTGAGAGGCTCTATGAAGATGCCATCGAGCAACGACATCAAGCAAAAGGAATGATGAAGCGAAGGCTATTGCAACCACGCATACGACACAAGCTCGGATCAAGCTTGTTGTTCAAGGTGGAATGATAAGATGGGGAAGAGCGACGTAAGATTAGCTCATCATAGAAAAATTGTGCTCCGGGAAGGACCAGGTAGCATAGTTAAAATTTAGGACGATAATGATGTAGCCAATCAGGCTAGGAATGATGTGATGGAGTATCATTCCAATGAGAATTTACAAGAGGTAGTGCAATGACACAATATCCTCGAGATAACAAGGGGCAATACTTGAGGTAGATCAAAATAGAGGGTTGACAGATGAAATGATTTGCAGAAGACAAGTATTTTAACTTGTCCGGGAAATGGAATTAAGGAGAAACTATATGGTCGGAACCACGATTATGAATGGTTAATCCACCGATACAAGATGAACTTATAACAAGGGGTAATCATTTTTACGAGAAGCTTCCATGATAAGTTCTACATCGTTTCCATGGGCATGAACCCAAAGTTCAAGGTCGACTCCCACTTCTCCAATGCATAACCTTTCATTCACTTCTCGCGTTCAATGAAGTTGTAGTGTTGAAATGATATCTGGAAAAACACCAGAAGAGTATGACTCGTGAAAACTCTTGGGTTAACACGGATTATGGAAGGCATAAGTTCAACCCATCGGGGCATTTTTACGAATCTATACAACCATCAACCAAGCAAAAGATACGAGTTCAAAAGCAGAGTATCGGAGTCAATCAGATGAAGAAGGGGATGCAAAGGCATCGGCTTATAGAAACGTCTGAATGATTCGATGCTTGGCTACAAAGGAAATTATGATTTCAAGATGAAGGATCAAAAGCAGAAGCTCTGATCAAAAGATGAGTAAGTTGAATAGATTTAGATGTGTAACCGATCAAATCTGGATTGGGCAAGAACCAGCTCATATCTGGAAGGATGTCTGAGCCGGAAAGAAAATTTCCAATGATTAATTGATGATTGCAAGTATTCGCACAAACGCTGAATCCATAGGAACAGAATGACAATCACAAAGAATTTAAAAGAATATTGCTAAACATATGGAATTAATCCTACTACAAGCAGGCAAGGAGAATCAAGATAAATAGGCTGCAGAGAATTTTCGGAAGATCAGATAGTATTCCCAAGTAATTTGGACAACATATAAACAACTAGGGATGAACAAACCCTGGTTAAGTGAATTATCCGTAGTGCAAAAAGAAGCTGCAAAGTAGAAGGCACCAAGGATCCTCGGAACAACGGAGAGTACTAGGGGTATCTTGTAATAATAGGAGCAACTGGAGATGAAGGTACAAGCGGCAAGGATGTTATTCACGGGGATTATCGGTGGTCAGGAACTGCAAGGCAGTTGGCACAGTGTCTCGAGAAACATTGAGGAGTATCTGCAGAATCTTCTGGCGAAGCAGGCGATCATCTGGAATGAAGGGGCTCTCCAGGTGGAAGTGGTTACAAGATCCTAGAGTCAGAGTTAGCAAAATAATTTAACCCGAATAAGGGAGAGATCAGAATCCCAGAGTAAAGACGAGGAGTAAAAGATCATAATACCACCCAATGGTGTCGTGGGCCCGTAAGCCACACAGCCAAGTTAGTAAAACAGTTTTGGATGACTAGACACAACTTCGGCCAAGGAGTTGGAAAGGGGGCTACCTACAGGCAGTCGGCTCTGATACCAACTTGTGACGCCCCCGATTCAATCGTACACTAATCATACACGCAAATGTGTACGATCAAGATCAGGGACTCACGGGAAGATATCACAACACAACTCTAGACACAAATTAAAATAATACAAGCTTTATATTACAAGCCATGGGCCTCGAGGGCTCGAATACATAAGCACGAAACACAAGAGTCAGTGGAAGCAACAAAATCTGAGTACAGACATGAGTTAAACAAGTTTGCCTTAAGAAGGTTAGCACAAAAGCAACATCGATCGAAAAGGCAAGGCCTCCTGCCTGGGAGCCTCCTAACTACTCCTAGTCATCGGCGTCCGTCACGTGGTAATAGGCACCCTCGGGGTAGTAGCAGTCGTCAAAGGTGCCATCTGGCTCCTGTACTCCGTCATCTGGTTGCGTCATCCGAGAAGAATGGAAAAGGGGAAAAAGAGGGAGCAAAGCAACCGTGAGTACTCATCCAAAGTACTCGCAAGCAAGGATCTACACTACAGGTGCAACATTATCAAAGGAAGGTTGTATACGTGGATCGGGCTGCAGAAATGCCAGAATAGGGAGAAGGCCTAGTCCTATCGAAGACTAGCATCTTCTGAAAACCACCATCTTGCAGCAACAGGGGGGAGTAGAGTAGCATAAAGTAAAGTAGTAGTAGTGTTATCAACCTCGCCGAGATCCTTTCTCGACTCCGTGAGAAAGCAATCCCGAGCCATACTATCCGGTTATCACCTCATCACAATCCATTACTCATCACCATCCAATTCTCATCACAAGTATCCAGTTCTAGTTGTATCGATCGATACAACTCCAAGTGTCCGCTATCAGAGGACAGGCTATGCATAGATTAGTTCTTCACTGCAGGGTGCACCAACTTACCCACCACGCCGCTTAACTCCGGCCGGACACACTTTCCTGGGTCATGCCCAGCCTCGGCCAAACAATACGCCGCAACCCGACCTAGGCTTAATAGAGAGGTCAGCACGCCGGACTAAATCTATGCCCCCAGGGTTCATGGGCCATCTCCCCGGGAACTCCTGCACATTGCGTACGCGGCCGGTGAGCAGACCTAGCTACCTCCTTTAAAAAGGAAGGTGCTTACCAGTCCAACCCGGCGTGCGTCGCTCAATCACTGACGTCTATTAAGCTTCGGCTGATGTATACGACGCAGAACGCCCATACTATGCCCACGCGGTGGTTAGTGCTATCAGGCCAGAGGCCCCTCGGATCAAATATCCAAATCGTAGTAGATTAGGAACGCGCGGTAACAAGCAGAGACTCACGAAAGATGTGACCCCGTTGCCCCATCTCAAGGACTTGCGGCAAGGGCTAGGAATGCCCGGCCACGCCGCGTAATTATCTCGCGGGCACCCTCCAGGCCAACCCGTCTCCACATCACTCGCGGGTACCCCTCAGGGTCTACCCGCCCTTCCAAGTAACAGTTGTAAAGTACAAGTATCTGTGTGTCCAAACATCAAGAGGAAAACCCAAGGAATCACCCCCGGTGAATTCCACTCGATGTAATCATCAAGGTGAACGTAAGAGGAATCACCCCCGAGGTTCACACTTGAGGGGTTGCACGACAGAGTCGTATCGGAAGTGGTTAAAGAGGAAATCACCCTCGATGACCACGATCGAATAGCTACACTACAGGGTTAACATCAGAAGTGCTGTAGAGGTCTCACCCTCGGCACTCGATAGTATCCCAGTAGTGTCGAGCAGCTAAAGGGAAAGTGATGTGCGGTGTCGGGGCCTGGTCTTCGATCCCGTTGATCGGGTCTTCGATGATGAAGCAGGGGCAACAAGGACAAGGTGGGGGTCACTGATGGATCACTAACCAACCTATACTAAGCAGTTTAGGATAAGCCGGTAAGGTAACAATAACCAGGTTACCAAAGCAGGCTATGCATCAGAATAGGAGCAAACAATAACAATAGCAAAATCTAATGCAAGCATGAGAGAATGGAATGGGCGATATCGGGATGATCAAAGGGGGGGCTTGCCTGGTTGCTCTGGCAAGGAGGGGTCATCGTCGACGTAGTAGATCACAGGGGCGGCATCGGTCTCGGGGTCTACCGGAGAGAAGAAGGGGAAGGAATAGTAAATATAAAGCAAACATAGCATAACAGGACAACAAGTAGAGCTAGACGTGTTCTAACGCGGTGCTACACGATACCGGCGAGGGGGAAAGTCAACCGGGAATGTTTTCCCGGTCCTGGACCTGTGTCAGACAGATGACCGGAGGGGGAAGGTTCCATGTTCAGCATGCTAGAGGCATGTGACAGATGAACGGACCACGTATTCGGATTCGTCACGTTTTTCTGAGCAACTTTCATGTAGAAAACATTTCCATCCGAGTTACGGTTTATTTTCTATGATTATTCAAAGATTAAACCATTTTCTGGAATTATTTAAATTAACAAAAAATGAAATATGACGTCGGCAGAGTGTGAACATGACATCAGCAGGTCAACAGACTGGCTGACTGGTCAAACTGACCAGTGGGTCCTACCTATCAAACACAGAGGGCTAACAGTGGGTTATTTTAATTAAACATGGTAAATTAGCTGCTAGGCCCCACATGTCAGTGACTATTTAGCTTAACTAACTATTTTTATTTTTAAAAATGTTTATTTAACAAAATATGCGGTGGGGCCCGCGTGTTAGTGACACTGTGTGCCCAGTCAGCACAGTTGACCATGGTCAACGTGGTCAACTGGGGCTAGGGGGCCCACGGGCAGTGACCCAGAGGCGGGCCCTAGGTGTGCCACGTCGGCGGCGTCGGGGTTTCGCCGCCGGCAACCAAAATAGCGGCGGGGCTCGCTGGACGTTGCCGGAAAAATGCCACAGGGGGCCGTTTCGAGCGCGGCCGGGCTCGTTCGGACACGGGAGGATCGACGCATCCAACTGCGACCTTAGCTCGGGCAGGGGCGGGCTGCAACGATGACGACGTCGAGTGGGGCGGAAGCCGGACTTCGGTCATCGTCGGGATCGGGGGGTGGGGTGCGTTTGCGGGCATAACCACGCGGCTAGACGAGGACTACGCAGTGCGGTGAGCGTGCTGGGCACTGGCCCGTGACCACTTGGTCACCGGAGTCTTGCCGGCGGCGAGCTCCGCGGCGATGCGTTCGGGCACTCATCGGGGACGGCACTAGGAGGCACAGGAGGGAGCGTGCGTGTGCGCGTTGGGCTCCTAGGAACCCCAGGAGCTCGGCTATGAGCTCGGACGCGAGCTCGGGCCACGATGGCCACGACGGTGAGGTTATCTGCGGCGGCGAGCTCACGGCAACGGCGGCTAGCTAGCTACGGAGATCCACGCGGTGCGAGGAGAAGAATGGGGGTAGGGAGGAGCTCACCGAGCGGCTACGAAAAGCCTGCGACAGCTTAGAGGCGAAGAGGTGGCTGGAGACGACGGCGGTCACCGGTGATAGAGAAGATGGGGACGAGCTCGATCCCGACCGTGCGGTCGTTCCCAAGCTTGATGGTGAGGCGTAGTCGAGGTAGAGATCGACGATGCGTCTCGTGGACGTGTTGGCGAGGCGCGGGATGGGTAGTGGCCGCGGTGGTGGTAGACAGCGGCGACGACGGCGCGCGGGAGGTCCAGATCGGGACGAGAGGAGAGGGAGAGGCGAGCGAGTGAGGCAGGGAGTGGGCAAGTGGATGGAGGTAGGTGGGGAGGAGGCCCGAGGCGTCGGGGCGCTGGCGGCCTTATCCTCCTCATCGACGGCGAGATGGTCCAGCGGCGACGCGCGGGCGCGCGCCCTCGGTCGGTTGAACAGGGGGAGGGGAGAGCGACCGGGGAGGTGGGCCGTCTAGGTTGGGCTCGCTGGTCCGGATGGGCCAAGGCCCAGGGAGGCAGGGGCTTCCTTTCCTCTTTTCTTTTTCTTTTAAAACTTTTTTGTTTTCATTTAGCAGTAGCCTTTTGCATTTTCTTTTGCACTGATTATCTTTTGCAAAAAAACATGCCACTGGTGAAAACAAATACTAGGGGCAGTCGTGCACTGCCACCATAAGCTTGGGATTTATTTGAATCCATTTGGAATTTTCATAATTGGAGTAGCATTTTAAAATGCCAGAATTGCACTGGATTAATTGCTACTGCCCATTTTAGCAACATAGTGATGTTCTTTTTCTTAACATCAATTGTTTTGGAATATTTGCTAAATAATGAACATTTTTCCAGCAAGTTTTTGCAACTTCAAATTTCACTTTAAATTTGAATAGAATTCAGAGAAGGAATTTGAAATGAGATATTAATCCAATATGATTAAGCTTTGTAAATCAAGATGACTTGGCATTGATCATAAGGGATTACTGTAGTGTGATGCTGGGGACGTTACACCTGTCGGTCATCAACACTCGCAGTTTTGGCCGATTCTGGGTTCTTTCATGGACTATTACTCACTGTTTTGAGGTCCCTCATGATTTCCATGGTTGTCGAACACCAAACTGTGCTTACGTGTTGGTCGTCAAGACTCGCAGTCTAGGCCAATTCTAGCCCGTTTGTGGATTATTACTCACTGTTTTGTGGTCCCGAAGTGATTTCCACGATTAACGAACTTAACCCCGGGATGCGTTTATGTGCCGGTCATCAACACTCACAGTTTTTGTCGATTCTGCCCCGTTTCATGGCCTATTACTCACTGTTTTGAGGTCCCAGAGTGATTTCCATGATTAAGGAACCCCAGGGTTCGTGTCGGTCATTAGCACTCACAATTTTGGCCGATTCTGGTCCGTTTCGTGCACTATTACTCACTGTTTTGGGGTCCCAGAGCGATTTCCACGATTGACGATCCCCGGGGTGTGTTTACGTGTCCGTCGTCAACACTCAAAGTTTTGGCCAATTCTGACCCATTTCATGGACTATTACTCACCATTTTGGTGTACCAGAGCGATTTCCATAGTTGTTGAACCCCGAGGTGCGCTTACGAGACGGTCATCAACACTCGCAGTTTTGTCCCAGTCTGGCCCGTTTCATAGACTCTTACTCATTGTTTTGGGGTCCAAAAGCGATTTCCACGATTGACGAATCCCGGGGTGCTTACGTGTTGGTCATCAACACTCACAGTTCTGACCAAATCTCGCCCGTTTCATGGACTATTACTTACTATTTTGTTGTCCCGGAGTGATTTCCACGATTAACGAACTTAACCCCAGGGTGCATTTACGTGTCAGTCATAAACACTCACAGCTTTGGTCGATTCTGCCAAGTTTCCTTGACTATTACTCACTGTTTTGAGGTCTCGGAGTGATTTCCATCATTAACAAACCCGGGGTGCGTTTAAGTGTTGGTGATCAAAACTCACGGTTTTTGTCAATTCTGACCCGTTTCGGGGTTATTACTCACTGTTTTGGGGTCCCAAAGCGATTTCCATGGCTGTTCAATGCCAAGGTGCTCTTACGTGTCGGTCATCAATAGTCACGGTTTTGGCCGATTGTGGCCCGTTTTGTGGACTATTACTCCCTATTTTGGGGTCCCGGAGTGATTTCCACGATTGACGAACACCGGGGTGCGTCTATCTGCCAGTCATCAACACTCACAGTTTTGGTCGATTCTACTCCGTTCATGGACTATTACTCACTGTTCTGAGGTCTCGGAATGATTTCCATGATTAAGGTACCCCATGGTGCATTTAAGTGTCGGTCATCAAGACTCGCGGTTTTTGTCGATTCTGACCCGTTTCGTGGTGTACTACTCACCCTTTGGGGGTCCCAAAGCGATTTCCATGGTTGTTGAACCCCAAGGTGTTCTTACATGTCGGTCATCAACATTCACGGTTTTGGCCGATTCTCGCCTGTTTCGTGGACAATTACTTCCTATTTTGCGGTCATGGAGTGATTTCCACGATTGACGAACACCGGGGTGCGTCTATGTGTTGGTCATCAACACTCGCAGTTTTGGCTAATTCTGGCCATTTCATCGACTATTACTCACTGATTTCGGATCCCTGAGCGATTTCCATGATTGACGAACCCCGGGGTGCGTTTATGTATCGTTCATGAATAGTCCATGGTTTGTCCGTTTCTGGGCTCTTTCATGGACTATTACTCACCGTTTTGGGGTCCCAAAGCAATTTCCATGGTTGTCGAACCCCAAGATGTGCTTACGTGTTGGTCATCAAGAATCGCAGTCTAGGCCGATTTTGGCCCGTTTCTTGGACTATTACTCAGTTTTGGGTTCCCGAAGTGATTTCCATGATTGACGAACCCCAGGGTGCGTTTACGTGTCGGTCATCCGCACTCACAATTTTGGTCGATTCTGGCCCGTTTCATGCACTATTACTCACCGTTTTGGGATCCTAGAGCGATTCCACGATTGACGATCCCCAGGTTGCTTTTACGTGTCCGTCGTCAACACTCAAAGTTTTGGCCAATTCGACCCATTTCATGGACTATTACTCATTGTTTCGGTGTCCCGAAGCGATTTCCATAGTTGTCGAACCCCAAGTTGCGCTTACATGTCGGTCATCAACACTCGCAGGTTTGGTCGATTCTGGCCCGTTTCATGGACTATTACTCACTGTCTTGGGGTCCCAAAGCGATTTCCATGGTTGATGATTCCCGGGTGCTTATGTTTTGGTCATCAACACTCACTGTTCTTGCCGAATCTGTCCAGTTTTAGTGACTATTACTTACTATTTTGTTGTCCCGAAGTGATTTCCACGATTAACGAACTTAACCCCGGGGTGCATTTACGTGTCGGTCATAAACACTCACAGCTTTGGTCGATTCTGCCGTGTTTCCTTGACTATTACTCACTGTTTTGAGATCTTGGAGTGATTTCCATGATTAATGAACCCCAGGGTGCGTTTAAGTGTCGGTGATCAACACTCGCGGTTTTTGGCAATTCTGACCCGTTTCGGGGGATATTACTCAGTGTTTTGGGGTCCCAAAGCGATTTCCATGGTTGTTGAACCCCAAGGTGCTCTTACATATCGGTCATCCACAGTTGCGGCTTTCGCTGATTTGGGCCCGTTTCGTGGACTATTACTCACTATTTTGGGGTCCTGTAGTGATTTCTACGATTGACGAACAGCGGGGTGCGTTTACGTGTCGGTCATCAACACTCACAATTTTGGCCGATTCTGTTCCGTTTCGTGCACTATTACCCACCATTTTGGGTTCCGAGAGCGATTTCCACGATTGACGATCCCCGGGGTGCGTTTACGTGTCCGTCGTTAATACTCATAGTTTTGGCCAATTCTGACCCGTTTAGTGGACATTTACTCACCGTTTTGGTGTCCCAAACTGATTTCCCTAGTTGTTGAATCCCGAGGTGCGCTTAAGTGTCGGTCATCAACACTCGCAGTTTTGGCCGATTCTGGGCTCTTTCATGGACTATTACTCACTGTTTTGGGGTCCCAAGGTGATTTCCATGGTTGTCCCACGTGTTGGTCGTCAAGAGTTGCAAACTGGGCCGATTCTAGCCCGTTTCGTGGACTATTACTCACTGTTTTGTGGTCCCGAAGTGATTTTCACGATTAACTAACTTAACCCCGTGGAGCGTTTATGTGCCAGTCATCAACACTCACAGTGTTGGTCGATTCTGCCCCGTTTCATGGCCTATTGCTCACTGTTTTGAGGTCTCGGAGTGATTTCCACAATTACGGAACCCCAGGGTGCATTTAAGTGTCGGTCATCAACAATCGCGGTTTTTGTCGATTCTGACTCATTTCGTGGGCCATTACTCACCGTTTTGGGGTCCCAAAGCAATTTCCATGGTTGTTGAACCCCAAGGTGCTCTTACGTGTTGGTCATCAACAGTCGCGGTTTTGGCCGGTTCTGGCCCGTTACATGGACTATTACCCCCTATTTTGGGGTCCCAGACTGATTTCCACGATTGACGAACACTAGGGTGCGTCTATGTGTTGGTCATCCACACTCGCAGTTTTGGCTGATTCTGGCTGTTTCATGGACTAACTCACTGATTTCGGGTCCCTAAGCGATTTCCATCATTGACGAACCCCGGGGTGCATTTATGTATCGTTCTTCAATATTCCTAGGTTTTCTGTTTCTGGGCTCTTTCATGGACTATTACTAACCATTTTGGGGTCCCAAAGCGATTTCCATGGTTGTCGAACCCCAAGGTGTGCTTACGTGTTGGTCGTGAAGACTCGTAGTCTGGTCCGATTCTGGCCCGTTTCTTGGACTATTACTCAGTTTTGTGTTACCCAAGTGATTTCCACAATTGACGAACTCTGGGGTGCGTTTAGGTGTCGGTCATCACCACTCACTATTTTGGCCGATTCTGGTCCGTTTCGTTCACTATAACTCACCGTTTTGGGGTAATAGAGTGATTTCCACGATTGAAGATCCCCGGGATGCGTTTACGTGTCCGTCGTGAACACTCAAAGTTTTGGCCATGTCCGACCCATTTCGTGGACTATTACTCACTATTTTGGTGTCCCGAAGCGATTTCCTTAGTTGTTGAACCCCAAGGTGCGCTTACGTGTCGGTCATCAACAATCGTAGTTTTGGCCGATTCTGGCCGTTTCATGGTCTATTACTCACTGACTTCGGGTCCCTAAGCGATTTCCTTGATTGACAAACCCCGGGGTGCATTTATGTATTGTTCATCAAAAGTCCTAGGTTTGTCCGTTTCTGGGCTCTTTGATGGACTATTACTCACTGTTTTGGGGTCCCAAAGCGATTTCCATGGTTGTCGAACACCAAGATGTGCTTACGTGCTGGTGGTCAAGACTCGCAATCTAGGCCATTTCTGGCCCGTTTCATGGACTACTACTCACTGTTTTGTTGTCCCGGAGTGATTTCCACGATTGAAGAACTTAACCCCGGGGTGCGTTTATGTGCCGGTCATCAACACTCACCGTTTTGGTCAATTCTGCTCCGTTTCATGGACTATTACTCACTGTTTTGAGGTCTTGGAGTGATTTCCACGATTAAGGAACCCCAAGGTGCGTTTAAGTGTCGGTCATCAACACGCGCGGTTTTTGTCGATTCTGACCCGTTTCGTTGTCTATTACTCACCGTTTTGGTGTACCAAAGCGGTTTCCAAGGTTGTTGAACCCCAAGGTGCTCTTACATGCCGGTCATCAACATTCACGGTTTTGGCCGATTCTGGCCCACTTCGTGGACTATTACTCCCTATTTTGGGGTCCCGGAGTGATTTCCACGATTGATGAACACCGGGGTGCGTCTATGTGTTGGTCATCAACATTCGTAGTTTTGGCCGATTCTGGCCATTTCATGGACTATTACTCACTGATTTTGGGTCCCTGAGATATTTCCATGATTGACGAACCCCGGGGTGCGTTTATGTGTCGTTCATCAATAGTCCTAGGTTTGTCCGTTTCTGGGCTCTTTCATGGACTATTACTCACCGTTTTGGCGTCCCAAAGTGATTTCCATGGTTGTCGAACCCCAAGTTGTGCTTACGTGTTGGTCGTCAAGAATCGCAGTCTGGGCCGATTTTGGCCTGTTTCTTGGACTATTACTCAGTTTTGGGTTCTTGAAGTGATTTCTACGATTGACGAACCCCAGGGTGCGTTTACGTGTCGGTCATCAACACTCACAATTTTGGCTGATTCTGGTCTATTTCGTGCACTATTACTCACCGTTTTGGGGTCCCAGAGCGATTTCCACGATTGACGATCCCCAGGTTGCATTTATGTGTCCGTCGTCAACACTCAAAGTTTTGGCCAATTCTGACCCGTTTAGTGGACTATTACTCACCGTTTTGGTCTCCCGAAGTGATTTCCATTGTTGTTAAATCCCAAGGTGCGCTTATGTGTCAGTCATCAACACTCGCAGTTTTGGCCGATTCTGGGCTCTTTCATGGACTATTAGTCACTGTTTTGGGGTCCCAAAGTGATTTCCATTGTTGTCGGACCCCAGGGTGTGCTTATGTGTTGGTCGTCAAGACTCGCAATCTGGGCCGATTCTAGCCCGTTTCGTGGACTATTACTCACTGTTTTTGGTCCCGGATTAATTTTGACGATTAACGAACTTAACCCCAGGGTGCATTTATGTGCCGGTCATCAACACTCACAGTTCTTGTCGATTCTGCCCCGTTTCATGGCCTATTACTCACTGTTTTTAGGTCTCGAAGTGATTTCCATGATTAAGGAACCCCAGGGTGCGTTTAAGTGTCGGTCATCAACCCTCGCGGTTTTTCTCGATTTTGACCCGTTTCGTGGTCTATTACTCCCTATTTTGGGGTCCCGGAGTGATTTCCACGATTGACGAACCTCGGGGTGCGTCTATGTGTTGGTCATCAACACTCGTAGTTTTGGCAATTTCTGGCCGTTTCATGGACTATTACTCACTAATTTCGGGTCCCTGAGAGATTTCCATGGTTGACGAACCCCGCGGTGCGTTTATGTATCGTTCATCAATAGTCCTAGGTTTGTTCGTTTCTGGGCTCTTTCATGGACTATTACTCACTGTTTTGGGGTCCCAAAGCGATTTCCATGGTTGTTGAGGGAGTCCTGGACTAGGGGGTGTCCGGACAGCCGGACTATCAATATCTGCCGGACTGCCAGACTACAAAGATAGAAGATTGAAGACTCCGGCTCGTGTCCGGAAGGTACTTTCCTTGGCGTGGAAGGCAAGGTTGGCAATACGGATATGTAGATCTCCTACCATTGTAACCGACTCTGTGTAACCCTAGCCTCTCCGGTGTCTATATAAACCGGAGGGCCTTAGTCCGAGGGACACAACATTACATCTCAACAATCATACCATAGGCTAGCTTCTAGGGTTTAGCCTCCTTGATCTCGTGGTAGATCTACTCTTGTACTACCCATATCATCAATATTAATCAAGCAGGACGTAGGGTTTTACCTCCATCGAGAGGGCCCGAACCTGGGTAAAAACATTGTGTCCCTCATCTCTTGTTACCATCTGCCCAGACGCACAGTTTGGGACCCCCTACCCGAGATCCGCCAGTTTTGACACCGACATTGGTGCTTTCATTGAGAGTTCCTCTGTGTCGTCACCGATAGGCTCGATGGCATCTTCAACCATCAACGCTGTCCAGGGTGAGACTTTTCTCCCAAGACAGATCTTCAGATTCGGTGGCTTTGCTGCGGGCCAATTCTCTTGGCCATCTGGAGCAGATCGAAGCTTCGCCCTGGCCGCCAGTCGATTCGAAGTTGAACTTCACGGCCGATGACCGTGGAGACTTGATCTTCGATGGACTCGAGCCACAGCCAAGCGCCCGCACTGTGACGATGGGCATGATCTAGCTCGCCGCTGGGATGTTGCATTGAGGTCAGATTGATCCGCTCCGGCCACTAGCCCGGAGCCGATTGCCCATGTCGAGGGTCGGTGGATAGACGCCGCCCCGGGGGCTTTAACACCAACGGCGATGGAGCCGAATACCAATCTTGTCCTCTGCGAAACTCGTGATCCCGAGGCGTCGAACTCCTCGCCGGACTCCGAGCCTCCCGCGCCCCTGCCAATTAAACCAGATTGGGCTCCGGTTATGGAATTCACCGCCATGGACATCTTTCAGCACTCGCCTTTTGGCGATATCCTGAATTCTCTGAAGCGTCTCTCGCTATTAGGAGAATCCTGGCCGGACTATGGCCAGGACGGTTGGAGTTCGGACGACGAAGAAATTCAGAGCCCACCCACCACCCACTTTGTAGCCACTGTCGAAGATCTAACCGACATGCTAGACTACGACTCCGATGACATCGACGCTATGGACGATGATGCCGGAGACGATCAGGACCCAGCGCCCACAGGGCACTGGAAGGCCACCTCGTCATATGACGTCTATATGGTGGATACCCCAAAAGAAGGGGATGGCGAAAAAGGAGCGGAGGAAGATTCGCCAAAGAAGCAGCCCAAACGCCGGCGTCAGCGGCGCCGCTCTAAATCCCGCCACAACAAGAATGGAGATTGCGGCACAGGAACTAACAATACCCCAGAGAGTGCCGAAAACAAACCCCTCCAGCAAGACTCAGCGGAGGAGGAAGCAGAAGCAAGCCCTCACGAAAGGGCGGCAGAAGAAAAGGTCGAGGATCACAACTATATACCTCCCTCCAAGGCGAAACAAGCCCCAATGACGATTTAACTCGAGGAGCACATCAAACAAGAGCTTTTCAAACGCAGGCTCATCGCTACAGCAAGAAGCTCAAGAAAGAAAACGGAAGCTCAACACAGCGGAAGACGCGCTCCAATAAGATGGAGCAAAGTACTCAAAACCGCAGATAAACACGGCAACGCCACCAATCAAGAGCTACCCAAGAGCAAGCTGCTCCCAGACCGACGAGGAGGCCATAAAGCCCCCACCGTCCAATGGCCCAGCCAGTCCATCTCTGGACCCAAAAGGAAAGCCCCAATAAGCAAAGGAACACGTCAAGTGTCCGACGATAGCGGCACGTACAAGTACAGGGGCACCGCACACCCTCTATGCTTCACCGACGAGGTGCTGGATCATGAATTCCCAGCAGGGTTTAAACCCATAAACATAGAAGCCTACGATGGAACAACAGACCCTAGAGTCTGGATAGAAGATTATATATTGCATATACATATGGCGGAGGAGATGATCTCCATGCCATAAAATATCTACCCTCAAGCTCAAAGGGCCAGCCCGTCATTGGCTTAAAAGGCTCCCGAAAAAACACTGTTGGAAGTTGGGAAGAGCTCGAGGAAGCGTTTAGAGCAAATTTTCAAGGGACTTATGTCCGCCTCCGGATGAGATGACCTAAATCACATAACTCAACAGCCCGAGAGTCGCCATGAAATTGCAGAACAGGTTCCTTACAAAAAGAACCAAATAGTCGATCGTCCGGACGCCAAGCCTTAGCAGCTTTTAAGCACAATGTTCGAGACGAGTGGCTGCTTGAGACACCTCGGTCAAGAGAAACCGAGGACAATGACCGCATTAACAAGCCTCATGACCCGCTTCTGCGCAGGAGAGGATAGCTGGCTGGCAAGAAGCAGCACCAGCGACCCAAGTACATCCGAGATAAGAGATGGAAATGGAAAATCACGGCGCAGAAAAGAGCTGCGCCGGGATAAAGAAAAAGCTAAAAGAGCACGGCAGATTAACGCGGATTCAAAAGCTCGCGCCCGGTCATAAAACTCAGCCGCTCAAGGATGACAAAGGATTTAACCGTCTAACCTACATAAAATTTCGGTCGGATATGCCAAATCCACGGTACCCTAAGGCCCGCAAATCACACCCACAGGATTGTTGGGTTTTCAAACGATCGGCGATTAAACGCCGAACACAAGGGGCTCGACGCGCCCAAATAAGAAGATAAACCCCGCCAGTAGGGCACCGGAAAACAAAAGACTTTCCTAGAAGGGGTCAAGGCAGTAAACTCACTTGGCGTGAGGACAAGGAAAAACAGGCGGCACTTTCTAAAAAGAGCTTCGCACGGTCCAGCCAACAAACCATAGAGATTGATATCAAACCAATCACTTTCACCACCGGATTATTCGTTGCGTCAAACGCTGGAAGGACTCCCGATTTTGAATCCGATCATAGACGGATTGCAATTCACAAACGCCCTAATGGACGGAGGCAGCGACTTAAACCTGCTATATTGAACACAATCCGTCGGATGGGGATAGACCCTACTAAAATTCGACATAGCCGCACTTCCTTCAAAGGAGTAACGCTCGCCCTTACGCCAAGTGCACAGGCTCGATATTACTAGAGGTCATGTTCGATCGCCGAGCAACCCTCGACGCGAGAAACTAATTTTCCATATCGTCCCATTTAAAAGTGAATATCAAGCATTGTTGGGACGTAAAGCTTTATCCGCTTCAATGCCATACCACATTACGCGCCTCTTACACTCAAAATGCCCGCCCCCATGGCACCATTTCAGTCGCTGGTCATTTAAAGACCCCGGACTCGGATAGACGAATCCGACTCAAGAAGTTAGGGGCTCCCTAGCCGCATACCCTTTCACAAGGGGCTGAGCGCACAACTAAACGCGGTTTCATATAAACCTAGCTTTAATTATTTACACTTATTCTTTTGCATATTTTTCGCACAACTAAAATGTCCCTCTCTTTCTACCGATGAACAAGCATGCGTGCCCGTCCCGTGATAACGGCGAACGGAGACACACAGCAGACGTGCGATGAGGGACCCGTCGCAAGGATTCTTTTCGATTAAGGCCAGACGAGACCTTTTATTACTGTCTCTTGTTGTTAATCTCCTCGGCTTCTTCCTATAGCCAAAGCGAGCTCGACGCTTTGGCATCGGCGCGTCGAAGACAATGCCGTGCACGGACACAAGGGCTTAGGGCATAATTCTGCCCGTTATCATAAAGTCCGAACACCTTCGGTGTGTTCGGCGCCTCAAGTTAGGCATTATATGCATCAGCTCGAATCATGTCTTTGGTCAAATGTTGGGTTTGCCTGCTCCGTGTTTTGCTGCCTTACGCTCAGATCACCCGCTAACGCGGCACCGGAGAACTCTGCGATTGTGCCCCAGTTAATTTGGCGAGCACCTCAAGAGAGAAAGCCAAAACCGACTGTCATGATATAGCGAGAGTCTGGTCACCACTTGATCGACTATCGGAATGTTTAGAATTTCGCTTTGACGAAGGACCGCTTCCCGGTCAGGCACATACGCACCCCGAATCCGGAGATGTGCGGTGTCATTAGGGGTTATATCGTAGCCCCACCCTCGAGCTCCATTGGCTAAGTGAAACAGATAAAGCATTATAGTCCGGATTGCCTCGTTCGCTACGCTACCACCTCCTTATAACAGGACCGAGACGTTGGATTAAAGTGTGAAAACGCGCAATTTTGCGAACACCCCAGCACCTTGTGCGAGGGGTGAAGTCAAGATCGCATCTTTCAAAGTTATACACAAGTATACTTAAACAGCCGCAAGGAGAAGTTTTACAACTTGGAAGCACAAGTATAAAAAGCATTCATACTATAATCATTGATTTGCAAGGTACTGCGTTCATTTGAATGTTACATTCTTTGAGCACTGCGCCTCTACTTTACAAGCACCGCGCATGACTTCTCTGAAGTAGTGCTCGGCAGGGAGCCGGCTTTCATCCGGACCCTGGGCGGCAACGGCGGTGGCATCCATCTCCGGATAATGCACCTTCACACGAGCAAGGGCCATCCGCGCGTCCTCGATGCAGGCCGACCGCTTCATCTCCCTTATATGCGGCACCGCACCAAGGAATTGCTGCAATAAGCCAAAGTAGCTCGTCGCCTTGAACCTTTCTGGCCAGACATGGGCCACGATGTCAGTAATGGCCAGTCCAGACAGTCTATTCAGTTCTGCCCATTCGGCCAACCTGTCCATCAGAGGAAGAGCGCGATCCGGGCTGTGGAATTGAGACCAATACAACTCTTCCGCCCCGTGATCCCCTTGGCTCCGAAAGTGCTTAACGGCATCAGCCGCACTAGCAGCCAAGTCCATGTACGGATCCTCCGAACTCCACAGCCGCTCAAATTGAGCGTACTTGGCATCCATAAACCGACGACGCATAAGAAAAGGCTTGCCAGCCACGATTTCTCCGGCTTGGCGCAGCTCCTCCTTCATAGCCCGCATTGTAGAGCGGGCATCCTTGGCTTTGGCGATGGCCTTCTTCAGGTCTTCCCGCTCCGATAGGCGCTCCTTTTCAAGAGCCTCGCTACGGTCGGTAGCATCCTTTAATTTCTTGGCCAATTCGGCCACCTCCGCCCTGCTTAGGCAAAGGCGCAGCCTTTTCGCCTTCAACTCTTCGCCGCCCTAGCGGCAGTCAGATCACTCTTCGGCTTGCTCCTTAGCTTGAGCAAGCTCGCCCAAAACTCTCCACAGCAGCAGACTGCTCGAATAAACAGCATATAACTTTTCGAGGAGGGCTTTGACCCACTCAATAAAGCGGCTGCGGAGAATTTATTTACCTTGCGACTCGTCAAGTCGCTGATTGACAAGTGCGATGTCAAGATCGCCATGTCCGATTGTCGACTCAATTCGCAAACCGATTAGTCCGGTTGGCCCCGGACTATCCGCCACCTGTGTCGAACGGCGTATTCATTACCGAGATGTTTAGATTTTCGATCCTCGGCACGCTGTCGTCTTCGACAACCTACCGAGTCTCAGGGGCTACTATCTATACAGGGCGCATTTTTTATATGCACAACTGTTAAAAAAAAGCAAAGGGGTGCGCTATTTTCGCATCCCTCAAATCCCGCAAGCAAGCTCATGGCAGCGTCACGCAAGCCGCTTTCAGCGGACGAAATCCTTCCAATCACCATACGCATTAACGCACGGTGATCTTCTGAAATGGACGCCCTCTCAAGCAGACTCTTGAGTTCTCGCCGGCTTCGCTGGGTGCCGAACTCTCTGGCCCCTCGGACTTGGTGACGCCCATGATTTACACTTCGGGCTCGCCCGCTTCATCTGGCGGCGCCGCAGACGGAGGCGTATCGCTCTCCATCATCTCCGGAAGAAGGTCCCCCGAGGATGAACTCATCTGAGACGGCTGCAGATCCGAACTGCGATATAAATATTTCGGTTACCTACAGAAGCATAAACGAAGGTATTCCCTTATTAATTAATTTCCTCTTTCGTACTCACGGCTCGTTGGAGGGCTGGCTCTTCGGCGATGATTGCGCGTCCGGATTCTCTCCGGACGCCAGACCCCCCGGTGAGGATTTCTTCCCACGCTTAGGGGCTTTGACCTCCGGATCTCCGGAGGCGGTCCTCTTCTCCCTCTGAAGGGAGGGATCCTTGGTTCCCTCCTCTTCGGTCGCCCCTTCGGGCGAAGTATTAGCTCCTTTATCTCCCCCGTCACCCCCTCTATGGGCGCAACCTCCAACATTCTGACCAGCACGGGCTCCAGTGCGGTCTCTGGGAGGGGGGCCGGACACCTTATCAGCCTTGATTGCGCCACCCATTCCTGTAAAGAATAAAGGGTCAGGAGACGATCTTTTGAAAGGCATACAAATAGAATGTCCGGGCTTTGAGCTATTTACTGAGTATCCGGCGATCGCGCTTAGGCCAAGATCCTCGGCGAATCCGGACACGCCACCTGCGGTCCAAGAACAACTCAGACATCTCCGAGGGTGTCGCACCCATGAAATGCTGGAGAATACGAGGTCCTCCGGATTGAACTCCCATAAACGGAGAGGACGACGTTTGCAGGTAGGAGGTGCACGATTAGCATGACCTGCATCACCTTGACCAGGTCGATCTCCCTTATTTGGAGGTCTCGAACGGCCTCAGAGTGCGGGCACGTCCTTGACGGCCCCAGTTGAGCCCTTGGTCGACCCACGACATCAGCTGCCGTGGAGGTCCCGGCGGAAAGAGGGCGGCGGCTTTGCTTGTCGCCCTTGGGAACAAAGTGATGTAAAACCACTCCTGCTGCAATAATCCTGTTCCTCTTGAAGGAACCTTCGAGCCACGGGCATCGACCTTCCCGCTTATGGTCGCCTCGCCAAGACTCCGCTTGACGCCCCGATCATCTTCGCTCCACCTTAAATGTTTTCAGCCACAGCGAAGTGGGGATGACGCGGAGGAAGGCTTCGCAGACAATGATAAATGCGGAGATATGGAGGATGGACTCGAGCCAAGTCGTGGAAGTCCAGCCCGTAGTAGAACAGAGCCCCCTCACGAAAGGATCCGTGGAAGCCTAATCCCGACGGAGGTGAGATGCGAAACGACGATTCGCTGGGCTCGGGCTGGCACGGCCTGCCCAGGGGCAGCAACTGGCGAAACTTTGTAGGCTGTACTTGGCCTCACGCAACTTCATTATGTCCTCCTCCGTGACGGAGGAAGGCATCCACCGACCACGGAGGTCGGAGCCGACATTGTTGTGGATCCGGCGCTCAATCAAGCTCTAGGTGTTGGAACCGGGAGCAGAGGAAAGATTCGATGCAAGGTTGAAAGACAAGGACAGGCCTTGGTCCTCTTATAAAGGGAAATAATACCAATGGCCGTCTCGTGACCGCTTGAGATTCCCTTCGATAGAGGAGGTGGCGACGGAACGGTTGGGGTTACCCACGCACGTATTGATGAGGATCCCGGAATAAAAGGGAACACGATCTCTGCTTCGACAGGACGTGCCAAGGAAACAGCTTCGCTAAACGTGCTGAGGCGGAATAATAAAAACCATTCAAATGAGGGCTTGGCCGCGGTGTGATGTCACGCCGCATAATACGTCAGCAGATTGGATCAGTATATGTGTTTTATTCTCTCTACGATTGGAATGTGGAATTTATTTTGCAGAGCCGGACACTATCCTGGTGTTCATTATCTTTCCGATTTATTCAAGGAGAGGAACCCGCCTTGCAATGCCGAACATTATGCACGCCGGACTTATCGTCATTGAAGACTGGTTCAGGGGCTACTGAGGGAGTCCTGGACTAGGGGGTGTCCGGACAGCCGGACTATCAATATCTTCCGGACTGCCAGACTACGAAGATAGAAGATTGAAGACTCCGGCTCGTGTCCGGAAGGTACTTTCCTTGGCGTGGAAGGCAAGCTTGGCAATACGGATATGTAGATCTCCTACCATTGTAACCGACTCTGTGTAACCCTAGCCTCTCCGGTGTCTATATAAACCGGAGGGCCTTAGTCCGTAGGACACAACATTACATCTCAACAATCATACCATAGGCTAGCTTCTAGGGTTTAGCCTCCTTGATCTCGTGGTAGATCTACTCTTGTACTACCCATATCATCAATATTAATCAAGCAGGACGTAGGGTTTTACCTCCATCGAGAGGGCCCGAACCTGGGTAAAAACATTGTGTCCCTCGTCTCTTGTTACCATCCGCCTAGACGCACAGTTCGGGACCCCCTACCCGAGATCCGCCGGTTTTGACACCGACAGTTGTCGAACCCCAAGTTGTGCTTACGTGTTGGTCGTCAAGAATCGCAGTCTGGGCCGATTTTGGCCCGTTTCTTGGACTATTACTCAGTTTTGGGTTCCCGAAGTGATTTCCACGATTGACGAACCCCAGGGCGCATTTACGTGTCGGTCATCAACACTCACAATTTTGGCTGATTCTGGTCTATTTCGTGCACTATTACTCACCGTTTTGGGGTCCCAGAGCGATTTCCACGATTGATGATCCCCAGGTTGCGTTTATGTGCCCGTCGTCAACACTCAAAGTTTTGGCCAATTCTGACCCGTTTAGTGGACTATTACTCACCGTTTTGGTGTCCCGAAGTGATTTCCGTTGTTGTTAAATCCCAAGGTGCGCTTACGTGTCAGTCATCAACACTCGCAGTTTTGGCCGATTCTGGGCTCTTTCATGGACTATTACTCACTGTTTTGGGGACCCAAAGTGATTTCCATTGTTGTCGGACCCCAAGGTGTGCTTATGTGTTGGTTGTCAAGACTCGCAGTCTGGGCCGATTCTAGCCCGTTTCGTGGACTATTACTCACTGTTTTTAGTCCCGGAGTGATTTCGACGATTAACGAACTTAACCCCGGGGTGCACTTATGTGCTGGTCATCAACACTCACAGTTTTTGTCGATTCTGCCCCGTTTCATGGCCTATTACTCACTGTTTTGAGGTCTCGGAGTGATTTCCATGATTAAGGAACCCCAGGGTGCGTTTAAGTGTCGGTCATCAACCCTCGCAGTTTTTCTCGATTCTGACCCGTTTCGTGGTCTATTACTCAACGTTTTGGGGTCCCAAAGAGATTTCCATGGTTGTTCAACCCCAAGGTGCTCTTACATGCCGGTCATCAACATTCACGGTTTTGGCTGATTCTAGCCTATTTTGTGGAATATTACTCCCTATTTTGGGGTCGCGGAGTGATTTCCACGATTGACGAACCTCGGGGTGCGTCTATGTGTTGGTCATCAACACTCGTAGTTTTGGCAATTTCTGGCCGTTTCATGGACTATTACTCACTGATTTCGGGTCCCTGAGAGATTTCCATGGTTGACGAACCCCGGGGTGCGTTTATGTATCGTTCATCAATAGTCCTAGGTTTGTTCGTTTCTGGGCTCTTTCATGGACTATTACTCACTGTTTTGTGGTCCCAAAGCGATTTCCATGGTTGTCGAACCCCAAGTTGTGCTTACGTGTTGGTCGTCAAGAATCGCAGTATGGGCCGATTTTGGCCCGTTTCTTGGACTATTACTCAGTTTTGGGTTCCCGAAGTGATTTCCACGATTGACGAACCCCAGGGCGCATTTACATGTCGGTCATCAACACTCACAATTTTGGCTGATTCTGGTCTATTTTGTGCACTATTACTCACCGTTTTGGTGTCCCAGAGCGATTTCCACGATTGATGATCCCCAGGTTGCGTTTATGTGTCCCTCGTTAACACTCAAAGTTTTGGCCAATTCTGACCCGTTTAGTGGACTATTACTCACCGTTTTGGTGTCCCGAAGTGATTTCCGTTGTTATTAAATCCCAAGGTGCGCTTACGTGTCAGTCATCAACACTCGCAGTTTTGGCCGATTCTAGGCTCTTTCATGGACTATTACTCACTGTTTTGGGGTCCCAAAGTGATTTCCATTGTTGTCGGACCCCAAGGTGTGCTTATGTGTTGGTTGTCAAGACTCGCAGTCTGGGCCGATTCTAGCCCGTTTCGTGGACTATTACTCACTATTTTTGCTCCTGGAGTGATTTCGACGATTAAAGAACTTAACCCCGGGGTGCATTTATGTGCTGGTCATCAACACTCACAGTTTTTGTCGATTCTGCCCCGTTTCATGGCCTAGTACTCACTGTTTTGAAGTCTCGGAGTGATTTCCATGATTAAGGAACCCAGGGTGCGTTTAAGTGTCGGTCATCAACCCTCGCGGTTTTTCTCGATTCTGACCCGTTTTGTGGTCTATTACTCACCGTTTTGGTGTCCCAAAGCGATTTCCATGGTTGTTCAACCTCAAGGTGCTCTTACATGCCGGTCATCAACATTCACGGTTTTGGCCGATTCTAGCCTGTTTTGTGGACTATTACTCCCTATTTTGGGGTCCCGGAGTGATTTCCACGATTGACGAACCTCGGGGTGCGTCTATGTGTTGGTCATCAACACTCGTAGTTTTGGCAATTTCTGGCCGTTTCATGGACTATTACTCACTGATTTTGGGTCCCTGAGAGATTTCCATGGTTGACGAACCCCGGGGTGCGTTTATGTATCGTTCATCAATAGTCCTAGGTTTGTTCGTTTCTGGGATCTTTCATGGACTATTACTCACTGTTTTGTGGTCCCAAAGCGATTTCCATGGTTGTCGAACCCCAAGTTGTGCTTACGTGTTGGTCGTCAAGAATCGCAGTCTGGGCCGATTTTGGCCCGTTTCTTGGACTATTACTCAGTTTTCGGTTCCCGAAGTGATTTCCACGATTGACGAACCCCACGGTGCGTTCACGTGCCGGTCATCAACACTCACAATTTTGGCTGATTCTGGTCTATTTCGTGCACTATTACTCACCGTTTTGGGGTCCTAGAGCGATTTCCACGATTGACGATCCCCAGGTTGCGTTTATGTGTCCGTCGTCAACACTCGAAGTTTTGGCCAATTCTGACCCGTTTAGTGGACTATTACTCACCGTTTTGGTGTCCCCGAAGTGATTTCCATTGTTGTTAAATCCCAAGGTGCGCTTACGTGTCAGTCATCAACACTCGCAGTTTTGGCCGATTCTGGGCTCTTTCATGGACTATTACTCACTGTTTTGGGGTCCCAAAGTGATTTCCATTGTTGTCGGACCCCAAGGTGTGCTTATGTGTTGGTTGTCAAGACTCGCAGTCTGGGCCGATTCTAGCCCGTTTCGTGGACTATTACTCCCTATTTTTGGTCCCGGAGTGATTTCGACGATTAAAGAACTTAACCCCGGGGTGCATTTATGTGCTGGTCATCAACACTCACAGTTTTTGTCGATTCTGCCCCGTTTCATGGCCTATTACTCACTGTTTCGAAGTCTCGGAGTGATTTCCATGATTAAGGAACCCCAGGGTGCGTTTAAGTGTCGGTCATCAACCCTCGCGGTTTTTCTCGATTCTGACCCGTTTTGTGGTCTATTACTCACCGTTTTGGGGTCCCAAAGCGATTTCCATGGTTGTTCAACCTCAAGGTGCTCTTACATGCCGGTCATCAACATTCACGGTTTTGGCCGATTCTAGCCTGTTTTGTGGACTATTACTCCCTATTTTGGGGTCCCGGAGTGATTTCCACGATTGACGAACCTCGGGGTGCGTCTATGTGTTGGTCATCAACACTCGTAGTTTTGGCAATTTCTGGCCGTTTCATGGACTATTACTCACTGATTTTGGGTCCCTGAGAGATTTCCATGGTTGACGAACCCCGGGGTGCGTTTATGTATCGTTCATCAATAGTCCTTGGTTTGTTCGTTTCTGGGATCTTTCATGGACTATTACTCACTGTTTTGTGGTCCCAAAGCGATTTCCATGGTTGTCGAACCCCAAGTTGTGCTTACGTGTTGGTCGTCAAGAATCGCAGTCTGGGCCGATTTTGGCCCGTTTCTTGGACTATTACTCAGTTTTCGGTTCCCGAAGTGATTTCCACGATTGACGAACCCCACGGTGCGTTCACGTGCCGGTCATCAACACTCACAATTTTGGCTGATTCTGGTCTATTTCGTGCACTATTACTCACCGTTTTGGGGTCCTAGAGCGATTTCCACGATTGACGATCCCCAGGTTGCGTTTATGTGTCCGTCGTCAACACTCGAAGTTTTGGCCAATTCTGACCCGTTTCGTGGACTATTACTCACCGTTTTGGTGTCCCGAAGTGATTTCCATTGTTGTTAAATCCCAAGGTGCGCTTACGTGTCACCATCAACACTTTCATGATTTTGGCGATTAAGGCTCTTTCATGGACTATTACTCACTGTTTTGGGGTCCCAAAGTGATTTCCATTGTTGTCGGACCCCAAGCTGTGCTTATGTGTTGGTCGTCAAGACTCGCAGTCTGGGCCGATTCTAGCCCGTTTCGTGGACTATTACTCACTGTTTTTGGTCCCGGAGTAATTTCGACGATTAACGAACTTAACCCCGGGGTGCATTTATGTGCCGGTCATCAACAATCACAGTTCTTGTCGATGCTGCCCCGTTTCATGGCCTATTACTCACTGTTTTTAGGTCTCGGAGTGATTTCCATGATTAAGGAACCCCTTGGTGCGTTTAAGTGTCGGTCATCAACCCTCGCGGTTTTTCTCGATTCTGACCCGTTTCGTGGTCTATTACTCACCGTTTTAGGGTCCCAAAAGCGATTTCCATGGTTGTTCAACCCCAAGGTGCTCTTACATGCCGGACATCAACATTCACGGTTTTGGCCGATTCTAGCCTGTTTCGTGGACTATTACTTCCTATTTTGGGGTCCCGGAGTGATTTCCACGATTGACGAACCTCGGGGTGCGTCTATGTGTTGGTCATCAACACTCGTAGTTTTGGCAATTTCTGGCCGTTTCATGGACTATTACTCACTGATTTCGGGTCCCTGAGAGATTTCCATGGTTGACGAACCCCGGGGTGCGTTTATGTATCGTTCATCTATAGTCCTAGGTTTGTTCGTTTCTGGGCTCTTTCATGGACTATTACTCACTGTTTTGGGGTCCCAAAGCGATTTCCATGGTTGTCGAACCCAAAGTTGTGCTTACGTGTTGGTTGTCAAGAATCGCAGTCTGGGCCGATTTTGGCCCGTTTCTTGGACTATTACTCAGTTTTGGGTTCCCGAAGTGATTTCCAAGATTGACGAACCCCAGGGCGCATTTACGTGTCGGTCATCAACACTCACAATTTTGGCTGATTCTGGTCTATTTCGTGCACTATTACTCACCGTTTTGGGGTCCCAGAGCGATTTCCACGATTGATGATCCCCAGGTTGCGTTTAAGTGTCCGTCGTCAACACTCAAAGTTTTGGCCAATTCTGACCCGTTTAGTGGACTATTACTCACCGTTTTGGTGTCCCGAAGTGATTTCCATAGTTGTTGAATCCCAAGGTGCTTACGTGTGAGTCATCAACACTCGCAGTTTTGGCCGATTCTAGGCTCTTTCATGGACTATTACTCACTGTTTTGGGGTCCCAAAGTGATTTCCATGGTTGTCGGACCCCAAGGTGTGCTTACGTGTTGGTCGTCAAGACTCACAGTCTGGGCCGATTCTAGCCCGTTTCGTGGACTATTACTCACTGTTTTGTGGTCTCGGAGTGATTTCCACGATTAGCGAACTTAACCCCGGGGTGCGTTTATGTGCCGGTCAGCAACACTCACAGTTTTTGTCGATTCTGCCCCGTTTCATGGCCTATTACTCATTGTTTTGAGGTCTCGGAGTGATTTCCACGATTAAGGAACCCCAGGGAGCGTTTAAGTGTCGGTTATCAGCACTCACTATTTTGGCCGATTCTGGTCCGTTTCGTGTACTATTACTCACTGTTTTGGGGTCCCAGAGTGATTTCCACGATTGACGATCCCCGGGGTGCGTTTATGTGTCCGTTGTCAAAACTAAAAGTTTTGGCCAATTCTGACCCGTTTCGTGGACTATTGCTCGCCGTTTTGGTGTACCGAAGCGATTTCCATAGTTGTTGAACCCCGAGGTGCGCTTACGTGTCGGTCATCAACACTCGCAATTTTGGCCGAGTCTGGCCAGTTTCAAGGACTATTACTCAGTGTTTTGGGTCCCAAAGCGATTTCCACGATTGGCGAATCCCGGGGTGCTTACGTGTTGGTCATCAACACTCACAGTTCTGACCGAATCTCGCCCGTTTCATAGACTATTACTCACTGTTTTGTGGTCCCGGAGTGATTCCCACGATTAACAAACTTCACCCCAGCGTGCGTTTATGTGCCGGTCAGCAACACTCACAGTTTTGGTCGATTCTGCCCCGTTTCATGGAGTAATTTCCATGGTTATCGCACCCCAAGGTGTGCTTACGTGTTGGTCGTCAAGACTCGCAATCCGGGCCGATACTAGCCCGTTTCATGGACTATTACTCACTGTTTTGTGGTCCCGGAGTGATTTCAATGATTAACGAACTTAACCCCGGGGCGCGTTTATGTGCCGGTGATCAACACTCAAAGTTTTGGTCGATTCTGCTCCGTTTCATGGACTATTACTAACTGTTTTGAGGTCTTAGAGTGATTTCCATGATGAAGGAACACCAGGGTGCGTTTAAGTGTCGGTCATCAACACTCGCGGTTTTTGTCTATTCTGACCCGTTTCGTGGTCTATTACTCACCGTTTTCGGGTCCCAAAGCGATTTCCATGGTTGTTGAACCCCAAGGTGCTCTTACTTGTCGGTTATCAACATTCTCAGTTTTGGCCGATTCTGGCCTATTTCGTGGACTATTACTCCCTATTTTGGAGTCCCGGAGTGATTTCCACGATTGACGATCACCGGGGTGCGTCTATGTGTTGGTCATCAACAGTCGCAGTTTTGGCCGATTCTGGCCGTTTCATGGACTATTAGTCACTGATTTTGGGTCCCTCAGCGATTTCCATGATTGACGAAACCCGGGGTGCGTTTATGTATCGTTCATTAATAGTCCTAGGTTTGTCCGTTTCTGGGCTCTTTCGTGGACTATTACTCACCATTTTGGGGTAACAAAGCGATTTCCATGGTTGTCGAACCCCAAGGTGTGTTTACGTGTTGGTGGTCAAGACTCGCAATCTAGGCCAATTCCGGACTGTTTCGTGGACTATTACTCACTGTTTTGTGGTCCCGGAGTGATTTCCACGATTGACAAACTTAACCCCCGGGTGCGTTTAGGTGCCAGCCATCAACACTCACAGTTTTGGTCGATTCTGCCCGCTTCATGGACTATTACTCACCGCTTTGGTGTCCCGAAGTAATTTCCATAGTTGTTGAATCCCAAGGTGCGCTTACGTGTTGGTCATCAACACTCGCAGTTTTGGCCGATTCTGGGCTCTTTCATGGACTATTACTCACTGTTTTGAGGTCTCGGAGTGATTTCCATGATTAAGGAACCCGAGTGCGTTTATGTGTCGCCATCAACACTGCTGGTTTTGTCGATTTGACCCGTTTCGTGGTCTATTACTCACCGTTTTGGGGTCCCAAAGTGATTTCCATGGTTATTGAACCCCAAGGTGCTCTTACATGTCGGTCATCAACATTCACGGTTTTGGCCGATTCTGGCCCGTTTCGTGGACTGTTACTCCCTATTTTGGGGTCCCGGAGTGATTTCCACGATTGACGAACACCGGGGTGCGTCTATGTGTTGGTCATCAACACTCGCCGTTTTAGCCGATTCTGGCTGTTTAATGGAATATTACTCACTGATTTCAGATCCCTGAGCGATTTCCATGATTGACGAACCCCGGGGTGTGTTTATGTATCGTTCATCAATAGTCCTAGGTTTGTCCGTTTCTGGGCTCTCTCATGGTCTATTACTCACCATTTTGGGGTCCCAAAGCGATTTCCATGGTTGTCGAACCCCAAGGTGTGCTTACATGTTGGTCGTCAAGAATCATGATGGGTCCGATTGTGGCCTGTTTCTTGGACTATTACTCGCTTTTGTGTTCCAAGTAATTTCCACGATTGACGAGCCCCAGGGTGCGTTTACGTGTCGGTCATCAGCACTCACAATTTTGGCCGATTCTGGTCTGTTTCGTGCACTATTACTCACCGTTTTGGGGTCCCAGAGCGATTTCCACGATTGACGATCCCATGTTGCGTTTACATGTCCGTTGTCAACAGTCAAAGTGTTGGCCAATTCTGACTCGTTTAGTGGACTATAACTCACTGTTTTGGGATCCCAAAGTAATTTCCATGGTTATCGGACCCCAAGGTGTGCTTACGTGTTGGTCGTCAAGACTCGCAATCTGGGCCGATACTAGCCCGTTTCATGGACTATTACTCACTGCTTTGTGGTCCCGGAGTGATTTCAATGATTAACGAACTTAACCCCGAGGCGCGTTTATGTGTCGGTGATCAACACTCAAAGTTTTGGTCGATTCTGCTCCGTTTCATGGACTATTACTAACTGTTTTGAGGTCTTAGAGTGATTTCCATGATGAAGGAACACCAGGGTGCGTTTAAGTGTCGGTCATCAACACTCGCGGTTTTTGTCTATTCTGACCCGTTTCGTGGTCTATTACTCACCGTTTTCGGGTCCCAAAGCGATTTCCATGGTTGTTGAACCCCAAGGTGCTCTTACTTGTCGGTTATCAACATTCTCAGTTTTGGCCGATTCTGGCCTATTTCGTGGACTATTACTCCCTTTTTGGGGTCCGGAGTGATTTCCACGATTGGCGATCACCGAGTGCGTCTATGTGTTGGTCATCAACAGTCGCAGTTTTGGCCGATTCTGGCCGTTTCATGGACTATTAGTCACTGATTTTGGGTCCCTCAGCGATTTCCATGATTGACGAAACCCGGGGTGCGTTTATGTATCGTTCATTAATAGTCCTAGGTTTGTCCGTTTCTGGGCTCTTTCGTGGACTATTACTCACCATTTTGGGGTAACAAAGCGATTTCCATGGTTGTCGAACCCCAAGGTGTGTTTACGTGTTGGTGGTCAAGACTCGCAATCTAGGCCAATTTCGACTGTTTCGTGGACTATTACTCACTGTTTTGTGGTCCCGGAGTGATTTCCACGATTGACAAACTTAACCCCCGGGTGCGTTTAGGTGCCAGTCATCAACACTCACAGTTTGGTCGATTCTGCTCCGTTTCATGGACTATTACTCACCGTTTTGGTGTCCCGAAGTAATTTCCATAGTTGTTGAATCCCAAGGTGCGCTTACGTGTTGATCATCAACACTCGCAGTTTTGGCCGATTCTGGGCTCTTTCATGGACTATTACTCACTGTTTTGAGGTCTCGGAGTGATTTCCATGATTAAGGAACCCCAGGGTGCGTTTATGTGTCGGCCATCAACACTCGCGGTTTTTGTCGATTCTGACCCGTTTCGTGGTCTATTACTCACCGTTTTGGGGTCCCAAAGTGATTTCCATGGTTATTGAACCCCAAGGTGCTCTTACATGTCGGTCATCAACATTCACGGTTTTGGCCGATTCTGGCCCGTTTCGTGGACTGTTACTCCCTATTTTGGGGTCCCGGAGTGATTTCCACGATTGACGAACACCGGGGTGCGTCTATGTGTTGGTCATCAACACTCGCCGTTTTAGCCGATTCTGGCTGTTTCATGGACTATTACTCACTGATTTCAGATCCCTGAGCGATTTCCATGATTGACGAACCCCGGGGTGCGTTTATGTATCGTTCATCAATAGTCCTAGGTTTGTCCGTTTCTGGGCTCTCTCATGGACTATTACTCACCATTTTGGGGTCCCAAAGCGATTTCCATGGTTGTCGAACCCCAAGGTGTGCTTACATGTTGGTCGTCAAGAATCGCAGTCGGGTCCGATTGTGGCCTGTTTCTTGGACTATTACTCAGTTTTGTGTTCCCGAAGTAATTTCCACGATTGACGAGCCCCAGGGTGCGTTTACGTGTCGGTCATCAGCACTCACAATTTTGGCCGATTCTGGTCTATTTCGTGCACTATTACTCACCGTTTTGGGGTCCCAGAGCGATTTCCACGATTGACGATCCCATGTTGCGTTTACATGTCCGTCGTCAACAGTCAAAGTGTTGGCCAATTCTGACTCGTTTAGTGGACTATAACTCACTGTTTTGGGATCCCAAAGTAATTTCCATGGTTATCGGACCCCAAGGTGTGCTTACGTGTTGGTCGTCAAGACTCGCAATCTGGGCCGATACTAGCCCGTTTTCGTGGACTATTACTCATTGTTTTGTGGTCCCGGAGTGATTTCCACGATTAACGAACTTAACCCCGGGGCGCGTTTATGTGCTGGTGATCAACACTCACAGTTTTGGTCGATTCTGCTCCGTTTCATGGACTATTACTGACTGTTTTGAGGTCTCAGAGTGATTTCCATGATGAAGGAACCCTAGGGTGCGTTTAAGTGTCGGTCATCAACACTCGCGGTTTTTGTCGATTCTGACCCGTTTCGTGGTCTATTACTCACCGTTTTTGGGTCCCAAAGCGATTTCCATGGTTGTTGAACCCCAAGGTGCTCTTACATGTCGGTTATCAACATTCACAATTTTGGCCGATTCTGGCCTATTTCGTGGACTATTACTCCCTATTCTGGGGTCCCGGAGTGATTTCTACGATTGACGAACACCGGGGTGCGTCTATGTATTGGTCATCAACACTCGCAGTTTTGGCCGATTCTGGCTGTTTCATGGACTATTAGTCACTGATTTTGGGTCCCTCAGCGATTTCCACGATTGACGGTCCCCCGGTTGCGTTTACGTGTCCGTCGTCAACACTCAAATTTTGGCCAATTCTGACCCGTTTCGTGGATTATTACTCATTGTTTCGGTGTCCCGAAGTGATTTCCAGAGTTGTTTAAACCCAAGGTGCGCTTACGTGTCGGTCATCAACACTCGCAGTTTTGGCTGATTCTGGCCCGTTTCATGGACTATTACTCGCTCTTTTGGGGTCCCAAAGCGATTTCCACGATTGACGAATCCCGGGGTGCTTAACTGTTGGTCATGAACACTCACAGTTCTGGCCGAATCGGTCCCGTTTCATGTTCTATTACTCACTGCTATGTTGTCCCGGAGTGATTTCCACGATTAACGAACTTAACCTCGGGGTGCATTTACGTGTCGGTCATCAACACTCACAACTTTGGTCGATTCTGCCCCGTTTCCTGGACTACTACTCACTGTTTTGTGGTCTCGGAGTGATTTCTATGATTAATGAACCCAGGGTGCGTTTAAGTGTCGGTGATCAACACTCGCGGTTTTTGAAGATTCTGCCCCGTTTCATGGCCTATCACTCACTGTTTTGAGGTCTCGGAGTGATTTCCGTGATTAAGGAACCCTGATAACCCACAAGTATAGGGGACCGCAACAGTTTTCGAGGATAGAGTATTCAACCCAAATTTATTGATTCGACACAAGGGGAGCCAAAGAATATTCTCAAGTATTAGCAGCTGAGATGTGAATTCAACCACACCTTGAAATTTAGTATCCGCAGCAAAGTGTTTAGTAGCAAAGTAATATGATTGTGGTGGTAACGGTAACAAAAGTAAAGACAGCAAAAGAAATGTTTTTGGTATTTTGTAGTGATTGTAACAGTAGCAACGGAAAAGTAAATAAGCGAGAACCAGTATATGGATGTCACGTCCCTAGTTCTGGTATGATCTAGGCTTGCTTTGTGCATCATGTTTAAGTTCCAAATGAATTTGAAATGGGGAATGTTTCAAACCCTAGCACCAAAGCAAATTCAAATAGGTGCAAATTAAAAATGGAATTTCAATTAACCCAAAATGCTTTTCAAAAATGTCCATGGTCTTTGGAAAATGTTGCAAACAACAACCAGAGGTGATGCACATTTTTGCTAAACATTTTGGATTTTTGAATGAACCCATATGTATTTGAATTGGAGCTGTCTAAAATAATATAAATATTTTGAAGGCTCCAAAATGTTGGAAATTGGTGAGGGCCTCGGTATATTATAACCCAGTGGTCACAAGGAATCTCAACATTTTTATAATTGTGCTAATATTTATTTTAAGTCAAAACAAATGTCGAAAATAGAAAAGAAATAGGAAAAGGGAACCTACCTAGCGCCTACCTCCCTGTGCAGCCCGTTCCTGTGCGGCCTGGCCGGCCCAGTTGGCCAGCCCAACTCACCTGGCCTCCTCTGTCTTCTTCCTCGTGCCTCATCGGCCTTTGGCGTGTCGCTGCTTGCAGCCCTGCCACCACCTCTGCTTCCACCTCCTCCTGCCTCCCCTGCCGCTTGCGACCCCTCGAGACGCCACACAGCCCACCCCGACCCCTCTCACTCTCCCCGTGCTCCTCCTCTCCTCTGTCACCCTCTCTCAGACGCACTGAAAGCAGCCACCGCCGCCGCCGTTGCTGACCACCGCCTCCTCTCTCTCTCTCAGGTTCGCAAGTTCAGCGCGCCGTCTGCTACCTCCCTGCCGAGCCACGTGACGCAGAAGCCTGGGCGCCGCCATCGCCATCGCCGCCTCCGGCCGCCGCAGATCGCCATCGCCGCCGTCGTCTCCAAGGCGTCGCCACAACGAGCAGCCTCAAGTCCGCTGTGAGCCCGCCGTCGAACCCCCTCTCCCTGCTCTTCGGCGCCCTCTAGCCCCTCGCCCCGAAGCCGTGCCCGCCGCCGCCGAAGCTCCGCTCCGTGAGCTCCGCCACCCCAGCCCCTAATCGCTCCACGGATCGCGAGAGCAGGCTACGCCCGGTGCTCTCCGACGCTGCCTCCGTGGCTTGAATCGCGGACGCCCCCGGCGTCCAGAGGTCGCCGGCGTTAACCTCGCCGGCCGACAGTGGACCCGCCGTCGGTGATTAGCAAGCTAATCACCAACTAACCTAACCCTCGACGCCGACATGTGGGCCCAAAGTGCCCCTAATTTTTAATTAAACTAAACTAAACCCCCTGTTTAACCCGTGTCCGGCGTGTGGTCCCCACACGTCGGGTTTGACCTAGTCAGCCCGGTTGACCTGCTGACGTCGTCTTGATGTCATCTTCGACGATAATATATTTTCTCGAATTAAAATAAATCGGAAATTCGAGAAAATGTTCAAAACTTCAAAATTCATAGAAATTCAACCGTAGCTCAGATTGAAATAATTTATATATGAAAATTATCAGAAAAATTCAATCTATCCATCTGTACTATTTTCATGCATGTTAGAACAACTTATAGTTGCTGAATTGGGCAAAACAAATCATGGCATTTGAATATCCACATGTGGAGTTTGAATTTGAACCTAGGGTTCAAACCAGCTCCATTTAATTTGCTGTTAGTTGCATTAGCTCAAATCACAGCATATCTCCATGTCATGATCATGCATCACATTGTGGCATTGCATTGATTGTGTTCTTTCTCAGTTGCCGGTATTTGTCCCCTCTCGATAGACGTGGTTCCGATGATGTGATCGATGACACCGATGAAGAACTATATTATCTTCAGAAGTGCCAGGCAAGCAAAAACCCCTTGTTCATTCCGATACAATCCCACTCTCTCGCTCCTGCTCTCTTTTACTGCATTAGGACAACAACGATTCATCTGTTACTTGCTGCGGTAGCTGAACCCCTTTATCCTTTGCATGACCTGTCATTCCACAGTAAATAGATGAAACCCACTAGCATGAGTAGGAGTTGTTTGAGCCCTGATGTGCCTACTCATTCATGCTTGTTTGTCATGCCTGCTATTGCTTAGAGTTGTGTTAGGTCTGATTCATCGGGAATGAATCGGAGGTGTGTGAACATGTCCTACTGTTGAGAGCTAAATGTGTGAACACGATTTGGTAAAGGTAGCGGTGAGAGGCCATGTAGGAGTACATGGTGGGTTATCTCATTGCAGCTGTCCTCAGGAACTGAGTTCTGTGTTTGTGATCCATGAACAGCTACTACCACGCATTGGAATGCTTAAGTGCCCCTCTCGGCTTCTTAATCACCCTTGTTCTCTGTCCAGGATTTGCAACTAGTTTCTGGTGTTTGTAGGTAGTGCTATTTTTCTACCAAGTGGCACCCGGCAGGGTGGGCTTGGGACAGACTAGGCACACGTGGCACTGGTGTACCGAGTGGCACCGGATGGTGGGCTCGGGAACCCGCACACATCGTTTGGGGCCGTGGCGACACCCGCCGGATCTCCTTGCGGATGGAACCGAATAGGCGATAAACACGGACGAGAGACTTGAGTGTTTAGGTAGGTCGTGGCCGACTCCTCGCCGATTTCCGCTTGAAGGTTGCCGAGGTACATGGCGTGTCTGAGGCGATAAGTGGCGAGAGCGTGTGTGAAGAAGTACACCCTGCGGGGTTATCATTATCTATTGAATAGCCGGATTCCTCGGATATGGAAACTTGGACCCCTTATACAGTTCATAGACAAGTGAAAGTGGATACTCTAAAATCGCAAGATAAGCGTGAGTGCTATGGATGGCGTTCTCGAGGGAGAAGGAGCGGATCCATAGTGGTGTATTGATATGGTGAATATGTGGACTCGTGTGCGCCACCTCAAAAGAGTTACTTGCGATCGTAGTTCAGGTTAGCCACGAGTCAAAGCTGGCTTCTGCGGTTAAACTCCACCACCCCTTTGTTGATAATGATGCATATGTAGTTAGTTACGATGTAAGTCTTCTGGGTACATTTGTACTCACGTTTGCCTATTTTATGTTTTTGCAGAGAGACTTCAGTCTCGCTAGTAGTTCCACGTGGACTTCGACGTTTAGCTTGTTACCTCAGCTACGATCTTGTGCCCTCGGCAGGATCTTGTCGATAGTCAGGCTTCTAAGCCTTTTTCATTTATAGATGTCTGTACTCAGACATGTTAAGCTTCCGCATGTGCTTTGACTTGTGTGCTCTGAATGTTGGGTCATGAGACCCATGTTTGTAATATCTCGCTCCTCGGAGCCTAATGAATAAATACTTGAATCGTAGAGTCATGTTGTGATGCCATGTTGTATTTGCACATATCAAGCATATTGTGTGTATGTTATTGAAATGCTTGCTATGTGTGGGATCTGACTATCTAGTTGTTTATCTTTAGTAGCCTCTCTTACCGGGAAATGTCTCCTAGTGTTTCCACCGAGCCTTGGTAGCTTGCTACTGCTCTGGAACACTTAGGCTGGTCGGCATGTGTCCTTCCTCGTTCCTGTGTCTGTCCCTTCAGGGAAATGTCACGCGATGAATACCGGAGTCCTGCTAGCCCGCTACAGCCCGGTTCACCGGAGTCCTGCTAGCCCAGTGCTACAGACTGGATTCACTCACGATGACCGACACGTTCGATCTCGGGTCATGGATGCTGTCCTGTAAGTTTGTGCCACTTTGGGTATCGACTAGCCATGTCAGCCGGGCTCCTTATCATATGGATGCTAGCAACACTATCATATCGTGTGACAAAAGCGCTAAACGGTCCGGGCAAAGGTAAGGCGACACCCGTGGGGATACCGTGCGTGAGGCCGCAAAGTGATATGATGTGTTACAGGCTAGATCTATGTGGCATTGAGTCGGGGTCCTGACAGCTTTGGTATCAGAGCTTGACTGCCTGTAGGATTACCAAGCCAAACTGGTCAAAGTTGAGTCTAGAAATGCTTTAGTTATATGTAGGGGAATTGATTGTGGGAAGGGAACGTAAGGCTCTTTTTACTTCTTATACCTCATGGCCTTCTGATCTGAGTCATCCTCTTCTCTTCTACGGGGATTAAGAACTAGGCCTTCTCATCTATCTATCAGGATGACGCGTTACTAATCCATAGACTTATAGAACTGTTAGTTTCAAATCTCAGTTCAGTTTTACTACTTAGTATGTTCATAGCTGTTGATCTCGAAACCTTGATATTATGCTACGAGTGGCTATGCCACCATTTTGTAGCATGTCTCCAATCATTTTGAGCATTTACAGCCGTTATGCTGTCCGAGTCATCTGTGTTTCTAAATAGTCTGAAGCATTTGCAAAATCCCTTCCTCTCGTTCCGATGTTCCTTTGGGCCAGGTTATTCACACTAAATGCTGAGTTGAGGTATTCTATTGCCTCGACATATATGTTGGAATTATTAATATGACCCTAGGTGTCTTAGGGGATCATCTAGTAATCTAGCCATGATTTGTGCCCCAGTGTGATGATTCTGGCCTTTATTTCCGAAAGCATCCCGTGTTGCAATTTAGTTAGTAGGTATTCTACTCGTGGGTTTTGAACCCGATATTCACCCTACTTACTTCGTGTTGATAGTGTTGCTAGTTCCTTTAGGATATTAGTAAACTTTGCGATAGTCTCGAGGTTCGTGGTATATCATTCTTCCAAATACCATGAACTACTTATGGCAGCAGTTCCTCGTTGAACCAAAAGATCGCAACAACAGTGCTCTCGATGAATTATCGATTCTATGTTGTGACCCTGCCATTCCTACCTCTCTGCATGAATTGTCTGGAAGAAATATGTTGAACTCGTTCAACATTCTAATCCATGCATCCACAACTCAGAAAATCAGATGTTCTTTTGAGTTGTCGCTCTCTAGTTGTATTTTGACCCTCGTCTATCAATTGATAGTCAAGAGTATGCGTGCACTTGTTCGTCGATGCCTATTACCCTTGTGGTCCGTCAAGCCATTCTACTCGGAATGACTGGGAGAAACAAACTCCAGTACCTTGTCCATTTCTAGGATTGGGTCAAAGCAGTTGTACTCCGCAGATCAAATTGCTAATCTAGCTTTTGCTCTGTTCTATCTTCAAGCACTACCATCTTTATATCAAGAATGTCATCCTATGAATTCTTGACGCAGTAATACTTCTTGCCATCATTGTTCATTCCTCGGGTTCCGTGTTATTGTAACCCGAATGCCGAGAAGTGAATAGTGATGTGTGAAATCAATACGCCTAGCAACTAGTTGCTTGGTAGTAAATGGACAATATTCTCATTCTTAGCGTGTTGGGTTTTGAATCATTATCCTAAGATTGGTCGTGCTACCTAGTCCATTCTCCTGGTGCACTCCTCGATCGATGAGTTAGGATTATTCAATCCCTTGCTTATTTGATCATATCGTCTTGCTCTGGGAAGCAAGATTGTTCTCGAACTTAGTAACATATTGGTGGTTCGTGATTTTCTGAATGTCTTCTCGGAAGTATCACCAGGTCGTCACCTGGCCGCTATGTTGAGTTCGTGATCAAGTTGGTTTATTCCTATAAACCACCCTTTCGCCAAGAATCTGTGTTGGATACCCCTGAAACTAGTTGGTTGAGCTAGACAACAACTTGGAGAGTTGGAAGATAAAAGCTTGTCCGACTTAGTTCATGTTAAGGGATATCTTTTTGTGTGTGTGTTGAAGAAAGATGATATCTCCATCGATTGGTCCTCGTGATCAGTTGTTGGATCTATTGTCTTGCCCAAACTTTGATTTGAGTGTGGGCTATTCTCAAATCAAATCAGAACCAACGATGTTCATAATGTTGTCTTACTCGTGGATTTTCCTCGAGCATACACTATTATGTCTTTTGGGTCTGACCAATACTATCACCTTGTTCACATAGTTATGGAATTCCATTTATATGGAAACCAGGATGAACTGTTGTTGAGCCCATCGACAACATCCTTATCTTCTCCATAATCTTGTTGAACATTAAGCTAGTGTTGGAAACTTTTATAAGCATTATCTTCATGTCCCGTGCATGAAGCATATGTTCGGATGAAAGAAGTGACTTCCTCTAATTCATGTGCATTTGATGCAAGTTGCCGCCGTGAATTCGAGAAAGTCAATGTTGCCTCCTCTGGAACCATCTCAAGTCAGTCATGCATGTGCGAAGTATGCTATGGTTTGACAGGCTCGCAACCTTCATTCTATTTGTATCCCTAGCACACCAAGCCACTGATTGATTTGTTCAAGGAGAAGAAGCTCCTTCTTAAGGGTATACCCTATGCAAGGACTTCGATATCCTCGATGATGGTTCCCCACCGGAGCTCGGTAGTGTTTTATTATAAGACTACTGTGTGGTCATGCTTGTCTCGGACGTGTTCACATGTTTGTAGCAGAACCAGCTCATGTCTTGGAGCTTGCTATCGTAGTTCTTTTCCCGAGAATCTCGCAACGTCATCTCGTCGATTTGTGTTGCAAACTTTCATCTTACTTTCTAGACTCGATGAGTCTGAATTATTCTGACACCAACCAGATCTGAATCTCAGGCAGATATGATGGTTGGAACATTTCCCAAGAACTATAATATCGGTCTCGCGATAACCGGTAAAGTGGATATCGTGGCCAACACACCCTCCGGAAGACCTATTATTGTAATATCTTGATTGAAGAAGTTGGCCACCTCCCCATGAGGATTTCGTAGGATTTACTCCCTAGCTGTCCCTTATGGATTTTTGTGTTTCCGAAGTCCGACCCTTACTTGATGTTCTAGATACCATACCATTTCAATGAATGGGATACGCTAGTACATCAAGGAGAACATTAGAAGCGGAGTGCTAAATGTCTCTCGGTCGATCGTCCAGATTTCGTCCCCTTGGCCTCGCTAAGGTGAAATCTGAGAAAGTGTTATCTTCCTTTGCATCTGCATCGTCCATCGCTACTCATCATGGTAGTATGTTGTGTTGTCAGCATCCCTGACACGGATGTTGGTAAAACCTTGATGATTATGGAAATGCTCAAGTTTCGAGAGCACGCTGGCGCTTAGGTTTGTCATGGGCACTAACTAGGATTGCTCTCAATTTCCTCGGTTATGCTATAACTTTTCAAAACAGTGGACTCACCCTCTACTGTTGAGCTTCTCCCTAGTTACTAAAATCATCCCTTGTGTTGTTTTCAACAAGGTAATCCACATCATCCATTACGCCCGAGAATGCCATTCTCTCGGACTCCTTCAAATGATCATTGTGAATTGCCTTAGCTTTGGTATGGAGAGTTTCAATGATCATTCGTCTGATACGTTTCTTTCCGACATCATCGACTTGGATGAAGACTTCGCGAGCAAAGACGTCAAGATCAATTTGAAGCAATGAATCAACATCTTCAAGAAGTGCAAGTTGGATCATGGAAATTGTGTTAGTTTGCGTTCCCCCTTCATCTTACCCTACGCTTGAATCTCGGGACGAGATTCTTGTTTAGTGGGGGCGAGTTGTCACGTCCCTAGTTCTGGTATGATCTAGGCTTGCTTTGTGCATCATGTTTAAGTTCCAAATGAATTTGAAATGGGGAATGTTTCAAACCCTAGCACCAAAGCAAATTCAAATAGGTGCAAATTAAAAATGGAATTTCAATTAACCCCAAAATGCTTTTCAAAAATGTCCACGGTCTTTGGAAAATGTTGCAAACAACAACCAGAGGTGATGCACATTTTTTCTAAACATTTTGGATTTTTGAATGAACCCATATGTATTTGAATTGGAGCTGTTTAAAATAATATAAATATTTTGAAGGCTCCAAAAATGTTGGAAATTGGTGAGGGCCTCTGGTATATTATAACCAGTGGTCACAAGGAATCTCAACATTTTTATAATTGTGCTAGTATTTATTTTAAGTCAAAAACAAATGTCAGAAAATAGAAAAATAAATAGGAAAAGGGAACCTACCTAGCACCTACCTCCCTGTGCAGCCCGTTCCTGTGCGGCCTGGCCGGCCCAGTTGGCCAGCCCAGCCCACCTGGCCTCCTCTGTCTTCTTCCTCGTGCCTACTGGCACTATGCGTGTCGCCTGCGCGCGCACCCGCGGCCACCTCCTGCTTCCACCTCCTCCCGCCTCCCTGCTCGCTTCGTCGCCCCCTGGAGACGCCACGCAGCCACCCCGACCCCCTCTCACTCTCCCCCGTGCTCCTCCTCTCCTCTGTCACCCCTCTCAGACGCACCCGAAGCGCAGCGCCACCGCCTTCGCCGTTGCTGCCACCCCCTCCTCTCTCTCTCTCTCAGGTTCGCAAGTTCCGCGCCACCGTCTGCTACCTCCCCGTCGAGCCACGTGACGCCGGAAGCCCTGGAGTGCCGCCATCGCCATCGTCTTCGCCTCCGGCCGCCGCAGATCGCCATCACCGCTTCGTCGTCTCCAGCGCGTCCCCGGCCACAACGAGCAGCCCTTCAAGTCCGCTGTGAGCCCCGCCGTCGAACCCTCCTCTCCCCTGCTCTTCCGGTGCCCTCTAGCCCCTCTGCCGCACAAGCCGTGCCCCGGCCGCCGCCCCGAGCTCCGCTCCGGCGAGCTCCGGCCACCCCAGCTCCCCTAATCGCTCCACGGATTGCGAGCAGGCTACGCCGGTGCTCTCCGACGCCGTTCCCGTGGCCTGAATCACGGACGCCGCCGCGTCCAGAGGTCGCCGGCGTTAACCTCGCCGGCCTGATAGGTGGACCCCGCCGTCAGGTGATTAGCTTAAGCTAATCACCAACTAACCTAACCCCTGACGCTGACATGTGGGCCCCAGTGCCCCCTAATTTTTAATTAAACTAAACTAAACCCCCCTGTTTAACCCGTGTCCCTGACGTGTGGTCCCCACACATCAGGTTTGACCCTGGTCAGCCCCGGTTGACCTGCTGACGTCGTGCTGATGTCATGCTGGCGCAGTAATATATTTTCTGGAATTAAAATAAATCAGGAAATTCCAGAAAATGTTCAAAACTTCAAAAATTCATAGAAATTCAACCGTAGCTCAGATTGAAATAATTTATATATGAAAAATTATCAGAAAAATTCAATCTATCCATCTGTACTGTTTTCATGCATGTTAGAACAACTTATAGTTGCTGAATTGGGCAAAACAAATCATGGCATTTGAATATCCACATGTGGAGTTTGAATTTGAACCTAGGGATCAAACCAGCTCCATTTAACTTGCTGTTAGTTGCATTAGCTCAAATCACAGCATATCTCCATGTCATGATCATGCATCATATTGTGGCATTGCATTGATTGTGTTCTTTCTCAGTTGCCGGTATTTGTCCCCTCTAGATAGACGTGGTTCCGACGATGTGATCGATGACACCGATGAAGAACTATATTATCTTGAAGTGCGTGCAAGCAAAACCCCTTGTTCATTCGATACAATACCACTCTCTCGCTCCTGCTCTCTTTTCTGCATTAGGACAACAACGATTCATCATTACTTGCTCATGTAGCTGAACCCCTTTATCCTTTGCATGACCTGTCATTCCACAGTAAATAGATGAAACCCACTAGCATGAGTAGGAGTTGTTTGAGCCCTGATGTGCCTACTCATTCATCCTTGTTTGTCATGCCTGCTATTGCTTAGAGTTGTGTCAGTCCGATTCATCGGGAATGAATCGGAGGTGTGTGAACATGTCCTCTTGTTGAGAGCTAAATGTGTGAACACGATTTGGTAAAGGTAGCGGTGAGAGGCCATGTAGGAGTACATGGTGGGTTGTCTCATTGCAGCCGCCCTCTCGAACTGAGTTCTGTGTTTGTGATCCTTGAACAGCTACTACCACGCATTGGAATGCTTAAGTGCCCCTCTCGGCTTCTTAATCACCCTTGTTCTCTGTCCAGGAGTTGCAACTAGTTTCTGGTGTTTGTAGGTAGTGCTATTTTTCTACCAAGTGGCACCCGGTAGGGTGGGCTTAGGACAGACTAAACACACGTGGCCTGGTGTACCGAGTGGCACCGGATGGTGGGCTCGGGAACCCTGCACACATCGTTTGGGGCCGTGGCGACACCCGGCGGATCTCCTGCGGATGGAACCGAATAGGCGATAAACACGGACGAGAGACTTGAGTGTTTAGGTAGGTCGTGGCCGACTCCCTCGCCGGTTTCCGCTTGAAGGTTGCCGAGGTACATGGCGTGTCTGAGGCGATAAGTGGCGAGCGTGTGTGAAGAAGTACACCCTGCGGGGTTATCATTATCTATTGAATAGCGGATTCTCGGATATGGAAACTTGGACCCCTTGTACAGTTCATAGACAAGTGAAAGTGGATACTCTAAAATACGCAAGATAAGCGTGAGTGCTATGGATGGCGTTCTCGTTGGGAGAAGGGAGCGGATCCATAGTGGTGTATTGATATGGTGAATATGTGGACTCGTGTGCGCCACCTCAAAAGAGTTACTTGCAGTCGTAGTTCAGGTTAGCCACCGAGTCAAAGCTGGCTTGCTGCGGTTAAACTCCACCACCCCCTTTGTTGATAATGATGCATATGTAGTTAGTTCTGATGTAAGTCTTGCTGGGTACATTTGTACTCACGTTTGCCTATTTTATGTTTTTGCGAGAGACTTGGTCTCGCTAGTAGTTCCACGTGGACTTCGACGTTTAGCTTGTTACCTCAGCTACGATCTTGTGCCCTCGGCAGGATCTTGTAGATAGTCAGGCTTCTAAGCCTTTTTCATTTATAGATGTCTGTACTCAGACATGTTAAGCTTCCGCATGTGCTTTGACTTGTGTGCTCTGAATGTTGGGTCATGAGACCCATGTTTGTAATATCTCGCTCCTCGGAGCCTAATGAATAAATACTTGAATCGTAGAGTCATGTTGTGATGCCATGTTGTATTTGCACATATCAAGCATATTGTGTGTATGTTATTGAAATGCTTGGTATGTGTGGGATCTGATTATCTAGTTGTTTATCTTTAGTAGCCTCTCTTACCGGGAAATGTCTCCTAGTGTTTCCACCGAGCCATGGTAGCTTGCTACTGCTCCGGAACACTTAGGCTGGCCGGCATGTGTCCTTCCTCGTTCTGGTACGTCCCTTCGGGAAATGTCACGCGATGAATACCGGAGTCTGCTAGCCCGCTACAGCCCGGTTCACGAGTCTGCTAGCCCAGTGCTACACTGGATTCACTTTCGATGACCGACACGTTCGATCTTTGGGTCATGGATGCTGTCCTGTAAGTTTGTGCCACTTTGGGTTTACGACTAGCCATGTCAGCCCGGCTCCTTATCATATGGATGCTAGCGATACTATCATATCGTGTGCCAAAAGGCTAAGCGGTCTGAGCAAAGGTAAGGCGACACCCGTGGGGATACCGTGCGTGAGGCCGCAAAGTGATATGATGTGTTACAGGCTAGATCTATGTGGCATTGAGTCGGGGTCCTGACAATGGAAAACTTGTAGGCACCGCATTGGTGATGGATAATTATGCCGGATGCGGTTCGTCATGTAACAGTCATAACATAGGGTGACACAGAACTAGCTCCAGTTCATCAATGTAATGTAGGCATGTATTCCGTATATAGTCATACATGCTTATGGAAAAGAATTTGCATGACATCTTTTGTCCTACCCTCCCGTGGCAGCAGGGTCCTATTGGAAACTAAGGGATATTAAGGCCTCCTTTTAATAGAGAACCGGAACAAAGCATTAGCACATAGTGAATACATGAACTCCTCAAACTATGGTCATCATCGGGAGTGGTCCCGATTATTGTCACTTTGGCGTTGCCGGATCATAACACATAGTAGGTGACTATAGAGTTGCAAAATAGGATCAAGAACACACATATATTCATGAAAACATAATAGGTTCAGATCTGAAATCATGGCACTCGGGCCCTAGTGACAAGCATTAAGCATAGCAAAGTCATAGCAACATCAATCTCAGAACATAATGGATACTAGGGATCAAACCCTAACAAAACTAACTCGATTACATGATAAATCTCATCCAACCCATCATCGTCTAGCAAGCCTACGATGGAATTACTCACGCACGGCGGTGAGCATCATGAAATTGGTGATGGAGGATGGTTGATGATGACGACGGCGATGAATCCCCCTCTCCGGAGCCCCGAACAGACTCCAAATCAGCCCTCCCGAGAGAGATTAGGGCTTGGCGGCGGCTCCGTATCGTAAAACGCGATGATTTCTTCTCTCTGATTTTTTTCTCCCCAAAAGGCAATATATAGAGTTGGAGTTGGCGTCGGAGGGCCACCAGGGGGCCCACAAGGTAGGGGGCGCGCCCAGGGGGCGTCCCCCACACTCGTTGACAGGGTGTGGGCCCCCTTGTCTTCATCTTTGGCGAGGATTTTTTTATTGTTTTTTCTAAGGTGTTCCGTGGAGTTTCAGGTCATTCCGAGAACTTTTATTTTCTGCAGATAAAACAACACCATGGCAATTCTGCTGAAAACAGCATCAGTCCGGGTTAGTTCCATTCAAATCATACAAGTTAGAGTCCAAAACAAGGGCAAAAGTGTTTGGAAAAGTAGATACGACGGAGCGTATCAACTCCCCAACTTAAACCCTTGCTTGTCCTCAAGCAATTCAGTTGACAAACTGAAAGAGAAAAAGAAAAACTTTTACAAACTCTGTTTGCTCTTGTTGTTGTAAACATGAAAAGCCAGCATTCATGTTTCAGCAATATTATGAACTAACCATACTCACAATAACACGTAGGTCTCACAATTACTCATATCAATAACATAATCAGCTAGCGAGCCATAATAATAAAACTCGGATGACAACACTTTCTCAAAATAATCATAACATGATATAACAAAATGGTATTTCACTAGCCCTTTCTGAGACCGCAAAACATAAATGCAGAGCACCTTTAAAGATCAAGGACTGACTAAACATTGTAATTCATGGTAAAAGAGATCCAGTCAAGTCATACCCAATATACACCAATTATAATGAATGCAAACGACAGTGTGCTCTCCAGCGGGTGCTTTTTAATAAGAAGGTGATGACTCAACATAAAAGTAAATAGATAGTCCCTTCGCAGAGGGAAGCACGGGTTTGTAGAGGTGCGAGAGCTCAATTTTAAAATAGAGATTGAATAACATTTTGACCAGCATACTTTTGCTGTCAATGCAACAACTATGAGATGACGATATCTTCCATGCTAAACAAATTATAGGCGGTTCCCAAAGAGAATGGTAAAGTTTGTACTCCCCCTCCTCCACAAGCATCAATCCATGGGTTGCTCGAAAGAACGAGTGCCTCCAACATTCATCGGGTCCCGAGGGGAATTTTGTTTGCGATTATTTTGATTTAGTTTGCATAAAGCATGGGACTAGGCATCCCGAAGACCAGCCATTTTTCTCGTGAATGAGGAGCGGAGTCCACTCCTCTTGAGAATAACCTCCTAACATGGAAGATAAGGGCAGCCCTAGTTGAAACATGAGCTGCTCAAGCATGCAAAACATAATTTTTATTTGAAGGTTTAGAGTTTGGCACATACAAATTTACTTGGAACGGTAGGTAGATACTGCATATAGGAAGGTATAGTGGACTCATATGGAACAACTTTGGGGTTTAAGGAGTTTGGATGCACAAGCAGTATTCCCGCTTAGTACAGGTGAAGGCTAGCAAAAGACTGGGAAGCGACCTACTGAGAGAGCGACAATAGTCGTAAACATGCATTAAAATTAATTTACACCGAGTACAAGCATGATTAGGATATAATCTACCATGAACATAAATTTAATGAAGGCTATGTTGATTTGATTGAACTACATGCGTGAACATGTGCCAAGTCTAGTCACTCAATTCATATAAAGGTGGATACCATCCCATCATGCCACATCATAATCATTCTAATAGCATGTTGGCACGCAAGGTAAACCATTATAACTCATAGCTAATCAAGCATGGCACAAGCAACTATAATCTCTAAATGTCATTGCAAATATGTTTACTCCATAATAGCTAACTCGGGAATGATGAATCATCATATTTACAAAAACAAGAGAGGTCGAGTTCATACCAGCTTTTCTCATCCCAATATGTCCATCATATATCATCATTATTGCCTTTTACTTGCACGACCGAATGATGTGTATAATAATAAGAGTGCACGTGCATCGGACTAAGATGGAATCTGCAAGCATTCAACTCAAGAGAGAAGACAAGTAATATGGGCTCTAAGTTAAATAATCAATCATGCATATAAGAGCCACTAAGCATTTTCAATATGGTCTTCTCGGCCCCCAAAGAAAGGAAAAGAAATAAAAACTATTTACACGGGAAAGCTGCCAAAAACAAAAGAAGAACGGGAAATATTTTTGGGCTTTCTTTTTAATTACTACAGCAAAGAAATAAACTACTACTATTTTTTTTGTTTTTTCTTAAGGTTTATCAAACACACAAGAAGAAAGCAGGAAAAAGAAAATAA